>SNQJ01S0034757.1:118856-134842 GCA_010110895.2 Picea sitchensis
TGTGTTTCAGCATCAGTTCTGTGTTTCAGCAATGTCGACCTTGGACTGTGTGACAGTTTTGTGTTTCAGCAACAGGCTTTAGATGCTAATCTGCAGTTTTGAACACTTATGCATTTCTAATCAATGGTCAAGTATGAGAGTAATGTAAAATATTATGCAAAATAGATTAAACGTATAGTAATGAGAAGGGACGTTGTATACCTTTGGGATGATCAGATAAAGTGATAGTGTGAGTCTAAATATAGGTGATGAAGAGTATAATAATGACAAAAATTATAGGCGAAAAGGTACATAGTGTGGTCCTAACACTTCATGTTTTCTTTTCAACCATATTCATGAATTCTTTAAAATATTCAAAGACATCACTTTTCTTTCTCATAAAATATACCCATGTTTCTAGTTCTATCATCAATAAAGATAAGGAAATAATATGCTCCTCCAAGATATCTACTTTGCATGGGTCCACAAACATCAGTGTGCAATAATTCAAGAATTTCTTGCTTTCTTTTATCTATATACATAGGAAACTCTTCTCTATGTTGTTTTCCTAATGCACGTCCTTCACATTCCACATGTTGACTCTTAAACATTGAAAGACCTTCTAACATTTATTTCTTCTGAAGCATCATAGGATACTTATGGTTTAGGTGTCCATACCTTTGATTCCATAACTCTTCCATTGACATAGTTGTGGATGGCAACACTTGATGATCCCCCCTTGTAACATCAAGATTATATAGTCCTCCAATTCTATATCCTCTTGCAATGACTTTGTAGTGATCCTGGATGTCCTTCACCACACATTGTGACTTAAAAAATTAAAATTATGACAATGTCATATCAATTCAACATTTTGTTTATTTATTTTTTTAAATTAACACACCATCACACCTTTTCCACATCACCATTCAAGTTTTAGGTTCTTCAATATATCACTTTCCTCTCAAATCAACCACTGTAATTATCACAACCATAAAATACAACATCTATCAAACCAAAGTTACAATTTTTATACCTTTGCCTCTATTCAAACAATTTATGAAAGCGTCTCTCACACAGACCTCAATATCCCTTCAGCCTTCAGATTTGGGTTTTGATGGAAATTCTGATGACTCACCCTTTCAGCTGGCACGATATGACCGCCCTTCTCCCAAATTCTAGCTTCTCTTCAACAACTCAACGATAAACCAGTCTCCACATAATAGATGTCTTAAGAACAAGACAAAGAGCCAAACTCTTCGATACATATTGCAGATCTCACACCAGCAAACGTTTTGGATTCAAGTATTTTCTCCATGTACAAGACTCAGCCTCATGGCCCTCATAGATCTCAAGGCTATCCCAACAGTCACAATTCACAACTCTCTTACAAATCAGCAGTCATAATTCTCTTACACAGGTCAACACACCTCACAGAAACTCACGACCTTTCATAGCTTGCACAACCCTCAAAAAGAAGAGGATCTTACACTCATCTGCCTCATGTCCCTCACCTTTCTTTGATACAAAATCAAAGAACTCACCCACACACAACAAACAAACACACAAGAGAACACACAATCAACTTTTCTATGGCATTACAGGAATGGGTATTTATACAATGGTGAGATGAGCTGCATCATTCATTGGTTTCAAGATCAATGGTTGGAATTAATTCCTCCAGATGTTTCTCGTTCTTCGAAGAAGCTACTGGAGTCGGTGCAGTGAATGCATTTACAACACACTTATCTCTATCAACTATCAGGCTGACTGGTTGTTTAATTTATTTCTAATAGTGAGGTGGAAAGGGAGACTAGCCACATGTAAAAGGAGGTAAAGAGGACCACACAAAAGGGAGGTGCCCACAAAATCGAACAGACAAGGTCATACACCCACGTCATGAGAGGAGCGGGCTGGAACTACATCTACCATGAACAACGAGAGAACCAACTTATCCCTTGAATTCACAGTTGGCCAGATGGTCTCGCAGCGCGTTCAGGTCCCATTTGACGTGCAACAAAAAAACTTGACTGAAATTTGAAATCCTTGAGGATGCTTTGAATACCCCTAAAGATTCAATGAAGACTCAAGTCTACTGGGAGGGCAGATAACCATAGGTGTCTTATAGTATTTTTGGAGTCCCCCACAACTGAAAGGGTTCTAATATTTCTACCCTTGGATATTAACAATCTTTGTAGGAAATCATATGTCTCAACTTGGTTATTAGTGGCGACTCCTATGTTCCATGAGAAAGTGGACACAGTATGCCCTCGAGGACCATACAAAACCATGAATCCTATGTTCCACTAGAAAGTGGACATAATATGCCCTCGAGGACCATACAAAACCCCTCTCGCACTTGCCATTAGTAGACAAGACATGTATATATTTGAATTTTTTTTACAGGAAAATATACCATATAAATTCTATTGGGTTTTCAACATTTGTTTATTCTGTTTCTTATAGATTGTCATTAGTAGACAAGACATGTATATATTTGTTTTTTTTTGCAGGAAAATATACCATATAAATTCTATTGGGTTTTCAACATCTTTTTAATAAAATCTAGTGTGAGGTTTTATTTAAAAACAACATAAAGTCATGGCAATATAATTATTTGAGTGTTTATTTAAAAACAACATAAAGTCATGGCAATATAATTATTTGAGTGTCATACAGAGTTTTAACTATAAAATTTGGTGTTATACATTTTTGTCATAGTAAATTAAAAAAACATTATTTTCTAGTAAGAGGCAATTAGTTAGGGGTAGTATTTTTACTCAAGAAGATTGAAAAGAGGATTGGGAATTGGACCTATCACATGGCTCTCCTTGGGCATCACCTTTGCACTCGCTCTTTAGAGTATTCCAGTTTATTGGCTCAGTCTTCTTAAACTCCCTTCCTCCGTTCTCCACCGAAAACAACTACTGATCTCAAACTTCATTTGAAGGGGGGGGGGGAGAAAGGATCTAGATTTCATCTAACAAAATGGAAAAATATTGCTAGACCAAAAATCTACGGAGGTTGGGGCATAAAACATATCTCTTGGTTTGCACAATCACTTGTTGCAAAATCATGTTGGAGAGGTTTATTTCGTTCAGGTCTTTGGAATTCATTCCTATGCAAAAAATATCTGAAGGGTATTGATATTATTTCCTCGTTGCGAAGAGATGATCACAAAACTCAAGGCACTTCTATCATTTGGAAAAACTTTATGTACTCTTTCCCGGTCATCAAAAGATGGCTTTCATGGGAGATTGGTTCAGGTAATCGTGTTGTTTTAGGTCATGATCCCTTTATTGGTTGTAACTCCAATTTCAAACTTTCAGCTCCTCTAATCCAGGTTTTAAATAGTTCAAACATTTACACTATAGCACAAGCAACTGCTACTGATGTTTGTGGTACATTTCAAAATTGGTTGAAGTCTAATCAGATTGGAATATCAGATGAACAAAAAACCGAATGGGATAATTTTGTTTCTATTTTGAATTGTAGTGGCATCCTCCTCAAAAATACAAATGATAAGCTTGTCTGGTCTTGGAATAGATCAACAGGTTTAGTCACTGCAAATCTAGCTTATCAATCCAACTTATATTTAAACAATTTGGAAGAGAGAAAATGGTGGTACAAAGCTATTTGGGATTTGAATATCCCAATCAAACTGATATGCTTTATGTGGTTGTTCTTAAAGTACTGCAACCTCACATGGGTGAATTACAAAAAAAGAGGAGGTATAGGCCCCTCAGTCTGCAATCTTTGTTTAAGGAATGAAGAAACTACATCACATCTTTTTGTGGATTGTACAAAAACACAAAAAAAATGGTAGTATTAAAATTTATGAAGATTGATAGTGAATGGAAGTGTTCTTCTATAGAGGAAAATTTGAAACTCTGGTTCTTTCAATTTCCAAAACTTAGACATATCCCTTTCTTGGTCATTGAGGAATTTGGAAATTTAGAAACAAAATATTGTTTGAGAATTGGAATAGAATGGATCCTATGATAATAACCAAAATTATCCTATCTTTCAAAGAATACTCAGCCAAAGAGGAAGAAGATAAATTGGACTTTAACCTATGATAACCCAATTGGTTTTTTTGATGGAGCAGCAGAAGATAATATATGTGGAATTGGAATATATCTACAATTTTCTACAGATCATATAGTCAAAGCTCATTTTTCTGGAGGTAGTGGAAATAATATGAAAGTTGAGCTCTTGGGACAATGGGGACTACTATTACTCTCTTCCTAGTTTTCTATCAAAAAATAGATGGTTGCGGGAGATTCCAAGGTCACCATCGAATGGATAAATTCCAAATCCAACCTAAATCTAATATATCTCAACAAATGGAAAGACATGATCAAAAGCTTAAAGAATAGATTTGAATCTATCAATTTTATGCACAGACAGTTCAACAAAGTAGCAAACAACCTCTCCAAAAAGGCACTCAAAGACAATTTTGGATAGCTATTTTATGAAGAAATTGTTGATGGAAATGTTGTTAGTGCATAAAAATTTTACATTTTCTAGATTGGATCATTACAAATGTCCCTTTTTTTGAAAACTTTTGTATATGACACAAGATGTATTTTTATATCTTTACTTCAATGTAAAAGAGTAGAAGGAAGGAAAGACTTCAGATCTTTTTTTTATCACCACTTTCTAGATCCATATGTAACATAAAGTTTCATTTGATTCTAATAGAATAGCAGTGAAACTGTTTTTTTTTTGTGAAAAAAAATAATAGGGGTAATATTTGGTTTTAAGTATAATATTGGGAATAATTTTTCTTTTTATAATAAAGGGGGGCTTTTTTTTCTTTTTTTTTTCTTGAGATTACTATCTAAGATGAAACTACCTTTTAAACTTAAAGAAAAACTTAAAATTACTTCTAATTGGTTAAGGAAAGTAAATTATTTTACATGAAATCGTTTTGTTTTTATAAAGATAGTGAATTAAATGACAATAAAAAAAATTAAGAAATAATTATCTATAATAACTATCCTCATTGCAAATTAACAACTCAACTAAAATAGATTTTACTACTTAAAAATATAAAAAAAATATAAAAAATAGTGAAAAAGAAAAACACTAAGTTTTGCATTATTCATTACCATATATGACTATTGAGTGACAAAGCAAATGAGCCCCCCCCAATAAATGAGAACAAGAAAAGCGGAGTGGTCAGAATTTGGTAAAAGACAAGAGGATCTTAATGTTTTAGAGGAATGGGAATGGATTTTGTCAGGTGTATAACAGTTTTCGCTTCTGCCAGCCTCCGAGAGACAGAATCATATTTTCGCGCAAAGTGCCTCAACTCTTAAGAATTTCTCAGTTGAATCAAAGTAAGTCATGTGAACCGTGAGAGTTCCCGTATGGTGAAAATGCACACCCAACATTAATTGGAATTCGAATTTAAACAGTAATTTCAAATTCCCATTCATTTTATTTTATATATAAATTAAGTGATCAGATTGATTTATACGTTGAAATTAGATAAATAATAATTTAATGCTTAAAATAAATAATAAATTTATATAATTTGGAACATTGATTCATGGTGATTTGAATTTATATAAAAACTTTGAAACTAAATATAATTTTTTATTCTTCACAACTAATCAACTGCAAAAAAAATTTTTTTTTTTTTTTTAAATGTATTTTCACTTTTTTATTGGAACATGGCCTAAGAACACCCAAGTTAATTAGAGAAATGGAGAGGAAACTCATCATACAATGAACCAAGGGGGCAATGATATCTCTTTATTGCTCAATCAATCATGGAGAAATAGTTATAAATCTCATGTAGCACCTCATACATCAAGGGATTTTGTATTTAAACAAACATTTCACAAGTATTTATAGGGATATGAAACACCAGTTGTTTGAGAAACCACAACCATGTTTGAAGAAGAAGAAATGAGCTATAACTACTAAGGGATGTATTGTTACCACCCAACAATCTCCACCTAGACAATAATTTCTTGATACCTCACCCAACAAATCAATCATCACCTTTCCTGCAAGCTAAGAGAAAACATTTAACAACACGTGTTTACATAGTTTTCTCTAGTATGGACCACTCCTCCTCCATAAGTAATCTGAACCTGAGGTAGATCTCCTCTTGTCCAAATCTCCTGAATCATCGTAACCAAAAACTAAATCACTCCATCCACTATAGGTGATACTCGTGCTTCTTAGCTACCAAATCACCTATTTACATGATCTTTACCTATGTTTTCCATGTGTCCACTCACAACACCAAGTGCATGTGAAATATTTGAACATTTCATCGCAAAGATCAACGTTCCTATTAGATTTTCATAAGGAATACGAGACATATAATCATTTTCTTCCTTACTATCAATACATAAACTTGAAGAAATACTACAATGGAAAGATAAAGGGATAATTACCATTTTCACAATGTTCATACTAAAACTCATCAATATCTTCTCCATAGACTTGTGAAAAGCATAGCTTATCATTTTTCCTGTCTCTATATACTTCTATGCTCAATATTTGTTTTGTTGATCCTGGATCCTTCATTTGAAACATTCTAACAAACATAACACCAAGATTATGGATATACCATAAACACAATGATCATACTCACTTCTTAAGAAACTTTGGCTCACAATGAAGGAAAAACACATCTTGTACCATTTCCTAGTTTCCAAACAAATCTCCCTTTGTGACCATGAACAATGCCTAATTATTCCATGCACATATCTATACTAATGTTCATTTTGTGGGAAGTAGGATCCCACAATCTATATCCCTTATTTCCATCACTATAACCAATAGACATATACCTCCTTGACCGAATCTAGTCAAGCCAACCAAGTGAGCCTCACCTCTCACCTTTAAACTAATTTCAATGCAATATACACTACATGGGATCTAAAACCATGAGCTACGAAAACCATGTGTCCAAAACAATGACTCTTGAGCTAACTCCCCCGCCCCCGCTTTCCATGACCAAAACTAGACAAACTTCCCTCAAAGTCAGGGTATCTAGGAACACTACCTGCTCCACCCTATCACGTCGGTCTACATCTAGACTTTATCGGTGAAATTTCAAACCCATGGCACACATGCCTAACTAGGTCTTATAGTCATATGTCCATTTACATATAATTACATTTTTTACTCCACCTCACACTTTGCATTCAAAACCTCCACCTTTCCATCTAAGTGGGAAACTGAATCCTCTTCCTCATTATCACAACCACCAAGTCCATACACAATACATCTCCAATACTTTTCTCAAGAATATCCACACAAAGAACACTATGTGTTATCTATCAAAGTTTTTCAAGGTCATGCCCATTGTTTTGACTAAGACCCAACTTTATGCGAGGGTGAGCAAGGCCTTGACACCACCAACTTCAACAACTGCCTCTCTATTTTTTTTCATAAAAAACAAGTTCCAAAGTGGTGCAGCTACCCCTGTATAATGAGAACATGTGAAGTGCACTAATGCTTCAAGAGTGCGTTCTTCTTGCCCCACAACAACATTATTGTGATTGTTGTCCCCATGAGCTACCAAGTTAGCATGAGCAACTCCTTCTTAGACTCCCCCATCTTAGACTCCCCCATGTTTGTTGAGTAAGCATGACCAAAGCATGAATCCCTCTAGCCATTACAACCTCCATGCTACTTTATCTGATCATGCCTTTCTTGTCGTCATTCTTACATGACACACTTATCTCTCATTGAAGAGTTTCCACAGAAAAGAAGATAAGAACCCAACAAAGAGTCAAACCCACAAAGTCTCACTCGTTGCTAGCGCTAGAACCACCAACGAATCAATGCACTATCAAGAAAATTTAACGATACAACTGAACCTTAAGCATAAAGAAATTCTCCAAACCCATCCACCATCGCTAATCTACTGTTCAACCAAATACCTAAAGAGGAACACATGTGGCACCAACTAAAAAACGACCGTAAGAAGCTTGGACTCTACACACAGATAAGGCGTCGTGAACTTGCCTCAATCAATGGTGACAAGTGGGAGGCACAAATACACCTTGAGCACTCCAACAACGTATGGAGTCGTAGTGTGATCTCAAGGTGGAAATGATGCAGCTAGGGTTTATTCTCCTCACTGGTCTCTGTCATGGTCCCCATGACCTCTATTGCCTCGGCCAATTCAGGTCCATCTCTCTTGTCTACTCAGTGCTTTGTGCCCAAATCCACCTCCAACCATGCTATCTATCTCCAAAACAAATAACCATAACAATCCACCTCCAACCATGCTCAACATTCATAGAATCGAACAATCCAGATCGACCTTCCTTCCTTGCATGCGAGCAATCCTCGACCCTTTGTTCTCCCCTATGCACGAGCAACAACTCAACTCTTCTGTAAACTCTCACACGACCAAGAAAATCCAACGTGCTTACTTCCTTAGCTTCGATACCATTTGTTGGAACCTGGCCTACAAACACCAAAGTTAATGAACAGATAAATGGATAAGATAACTCATCATACAACAAACAGAGGGGGAAAAGATATCTCTTTACAAACACCAAAGTTAATGAACAGATAAATGGATAAGATAACTCATCATACAACAAACAGAGGGGGAAAAGATATCTCTTTATTTCTCATCGTGGAGAAATGGTTACAAATCTCATGGACCTCATGGGCTTTTGTACTAAAAAAACATTTTGCAAACATTCATATGAATATGAAACACCAATCACTTGTGAAACCAGAACCACATTTGAAGAAGAAGAAACAAGTTGTAACCGCTAAGAAATTTGTTGTCATCACTCAACATTTTCAACATGGGATATTGTTTTTTAAATTATATATCATCCTATGTTTTTACTTTTAATATGTATTCAACAAATAATATAACCATTTCATTTTCTTCCTTCTCCAACATGAATGGTCCATACAGCTTAGACAATTCAGACTAATTGATGTGATTAAGTGATTGATTCATAAACCTTTAGGCAATTCAAACTGATCTAAGTGAATTGAATTTATAAATGATTTACATTTATATAAAAACTTTACAGTAAGAAACAATTTCTTATATTCTTCACAACTAATTAACTATATGTAAATATTGAGCTTTGATTTACTTTGTAATTATGTTATTCAAAACTAACAAATTAATCAGATGAAAATATTGATTTCTGATTTACTTTGTATTTACCACTTTTCCCCTTGAGATGAGTCATTTTTTTATTTTATTTTCCAACTTGAATGGTTCATATAGTTTTAGGAAAATCACCGAATCAACACGGGATCTATCTTCATAAATGACTCATAAAATTTCAGCGAATACATTAATTCAATACAAAATCTATTGTCAAGTACTCCCCAGGTAGAGGGGAATAATTTTCTATGTAATACGATCGATGATAGAGTAGACTTTCATATGTAAGTGATTTCTTTATCAAATTTTCAACGATAATATAGATTTTGTTTCCATTAAATTGAAGTATTGAAGCATTTTATGTAAAAAAGTTAAACTGTCTATTCATAAATTGGATAATAACCTCTATGTTGGTCATTTTTCAATTTTTACTAATGACCAGATTGATTGAATTGAATTTTTTCATCATAAATATCTTAATTTAAATTAGTTCATAATTTCTTAAATTTAAATCAATCAAAATACAAATTATTTTTACAAAAATACATTAAAAAGTACAATGTTAATTGCAATGTATGTATCATAATCATAATCATAAAAATACTTATTGACATTCCAAATATTTTTATAACATTTTTTGAAAATGTACTATAAGATTGCGTTATTCACTACCTTGTTAAGTTATAATTGTGAGATGGAATAATCTCATGGTGTGATATGGATCAAGTTATGATTAAGGTGTATTTTAAAATGTTGATGAACCATGGAGGTGAAAATGATTCTTAGAGAGCGAGCAGGTGGATGGGTACCCATGTATCTAGTTAAGATGGTTTTCACTTTATATGCACTTGATTTTGAGATGTGAAATATGCTGCCTAATTTGTGAACAACCCAGGAGAACTGATAGGGAGTTAGAGGCAAAACAAAAGGAGATGTTAAAAGTAGAATGATCTTAGTGTTGCTTAATGGACTTGTATATTGGGAGATATAATTGGTAACCTTTGTATTGATGTAAAGCATTTTTGAATGTTTGTTGTACCTTAATTAATGATGTGTATGTGATGCATGGGTGCATGATTGATTGTACCCGACACCCCAGAGTTTTTACTGGTTTGATTTGTAAGCATATACAAAGTTGATTTCCCAAGTTTGTTGTAAGCCTTGTTATTCAGGTATACATGTAGTGTTATAGTGCATGTCGTTTTGTAAGAGGTCTATTAAGTAAGGCATAGATGGATTAGTGTGGAAGTACATGTAATAATATAGCATGTATCCCTTTTATGCATAGAGCATATGTGACATTAAGTTGTGGAATTAACCACTAGGTAGGTATGAGGGTGGCAGGTGTACTCGTATTCTAGCTTTATGTTGAATCAGAGACTTTGGATCTTATATTTAAGGTGGGGATGTGAGATGGAGTAATCTCATAGTGTAATGGACCAATGTATTTTTGAGAGTGTCTAATGTGTTGATGAACCATGTAGGTGAAAAGGATTCCTAGAGAATTGGTGACTACAACGGATTGTACCCATGTATCTCGGTAGATGGATTTATTTTTATATGGACATAATGATCATTTTTATGCAGGTACAAAGGGTAGATGGATTTATTTTTATATGGACATAAATGATCATTTTTTATGCAGGTACAAAAGGAAGGAGTAAGCAAGTTCAATGATGAATCTCATTCTAAATAAATCCTAGTTGAAGAGAATCAAATGATAGTGTTGAGACAACAATAAAAATGACAACACTGAAAGTCAAATTAAGGTAAAAGTTTGAGTGGTTTGTTGAATAATAAAAGAAACAAGACCATATGTTAATGTGATTCACATGTTGTATTTATAGAAACTCTATGATGTTATGTTATATGTAGTGGTCCTTGAAAAGTTTGAGTGTGTACGTAAGGGGAGTATACAATATATGCACCTTATTTATGTATGTAACATGGAAACGACATATCATTGTAAGACCTAGATAGCCATACTTACCCCTTTACAGGGTATCCATGATGATTTGGATAAAATATTGGTATAGTGTAGTAGCCTCTATGGTGGAGTTCTTTAACACTAGGGGTGGACCATGTTATTGGTTTTAGACTCTGGGATGTGAATTTTTACATTTAGGGGAAGATTATAAGTAGGTTGAATGAACCATGTACATGAAGGAAGTTCCTATTAGACCAACGATTACAACGATAGATGACCCATATATTTCGGTAGATAGTTGTTCATTTATATTCATGTTAACAATTTGGCGATGTTTGTATGATTAGGTGAAATTTGAAATCTAGGTTGGACTAGAGATAGACATTGCAGATTGGGAGGTTCTTCAATTTATAGCAAAGAATATGTTGCAAAAAAGAGAAGGTGTTCGTGAAGACCTCATCTAATGGAGATTAAGACAAATACTCATTAAAGGAGAGTGTTGGAATATGTAACTCCTACTTGTCTTAATAATGTGAGGAAATTGTGTTTTCTAATGTATTTTGGTCATTATTGGGTAGAGTTCATCTCTATGAGATGAGTCTCTTCCTACTCTTTACGAGGTTATTAGATAGTTGGTTGTGAGAGAGATTCTCTCCAACTATGAGTCATAGAATGGTGTAAGGTTGAGATATTTGCTCAATTGATAGATTGAGTGATCAAGGTACTTTATCTGTCTTAAAACAAAGCTTGTTGTATTTATATGTATCATTATCTAATTAATTTAATAAAGCACTTCATGCATTGTTGGTGTATAATACTCTACTCTCCCATTTTAATATTAAATTCCATGCCATAATGCATAGTGATGCATATAAAGGATGTTGACATTCCAAACCTATATATATTTATAATTGAAGAGTTATGACTGTTATAAGATGGTGTTAAGTTCTATTGTATTGTGCAAGGCATGATTCTAATGTTGCAACATATAAAAGATGTTAGCATTCCAAGTTTTAATTGTATTATGCAAGGCATACCTATAGTGACGGTACATATGAAGGATGTTGACGTTACAAGTCTTTCTGTATTTATGATTGGAGATGTACAAAAGTTATAAGATCGTGCTATCCACTACTTTGTATGCCTTGAAAATACAAGGAAATACTGTTGGAAACTGTAGGAAATGATCCTCTTCGGTTTTGTGTCCATTAATTTCCGAAGTCCCTTCCAGAAGTGACTGAATAATTTCTTGTTTCCCTTTCATACAATTGAACATGATAAGTTACTTTGTCAAAGAACTTGTTATAGGAAATTATTATGAGAATCTTGTTAAACAATCAACAACTAGCGTCATTGATGAAGACTTTCTTGCATGAGCTAATCCTTGAACAAATGCTTATGCAAAATGAGCCTTTTATTGACACATTTTCCTTGATATTTGGTGGCCCACTGTCAATCTTCTACCATTGCCTTAAGGTTTATCTCCTGCGGGCCAATTTGCTTCGGAAAAATGGATGGAAAAATGAGCTTATTGTGACATTGATTCCGTTGGGGTCGGATGCAAGAATCTATGCAGCTAAATTTGATTTGATATCTCAGATATGTTCTCCATGGTCATATGATCATTTTTTTTTCATTTAGTTCATATTGTAAAGTGCTCAGAAGACATCAGCTGATTTCCTTGATGTGAAAATAAATTTTGGATCAAGTGGACACAGTCATACAAAACTCTGTCCCTTTGATCACATCTGCACAGTGGTACGAAAAATGTAATATTTCAGTGAAAAAAATACCATCTTCATGTTATTTGTTTGAAAAAGTAACATCACATATTTACTTTTGGCTTGTATACAACTTGCATCTACAGAGAAACATACTCGTTTAGCAAAATGATTAGACAAGTGACTTGTTAATGGGATTTAGAGAACAAATACAATGGAAATTTCTTTCTATTAAGCCTTTTTACCGTTGGCATTTAATACTTTTGCAGTTGTACATATTGTAATTGTGTGCTTTTTAATGAAACTGTACAGGATTACTCGTTTTCGATGAAAATGACTTCCCAGTACCAAAGAAAAATAGTGAGCAGTTTTGCTAATACGAGAGAGGAGCAAATGAAAATAGTAAGCAGTGTTGCTGATAAGGAGAGGAGAAGATGAATCTAAGGCTAAGGAGGGAAGATTAACAAATGAATATATCTTGTCATTATAAGACAAGACATGTATATATTTGAAATTTTTTTCGACTGTAAGAGATATGGTATGAATTGTTTTGGGTACTTTCCACATCGTTTTAATAATAACAGGTGTTAATTTTTAATTAAAAATTGCATAAAGTCATGGCCATATAGTTATTTGAGTATTATATTGAGATCCAACATCCTTTTTTAATAAAATTTGGTGTTAATTTTTATTTTAAAATACATAAATTCATGCCCATATAACTATTTGAGTGCCATATTGAGAATTGACTGGAAGAGAAGTAAGTTTTGCATTATATATTAGCATATATGGCTGACTAAGAAAGTAAAATGATTCCACCCAATAAATGAGAACAAGGAAAGCCAATAGGCAAAAAAATGGGTTAGAGACAAGACGTTATTAAGCTTTTAGAGGAATAGGAATAGGAATGGACTTTATATGGTATATAAGAGTTCTAACTTTTGGGAGCCTCCCGTGAAAGAAACCGTGAAAGAAAAGGAGGTGCCTCAACTTTAGTGAATTTGTCATTGTGTTAAATAAAGGTAAACATGATCAGTGAGAGAGAGAGGGATTA
Organism: Picea sitchensis; assembly: GCA_010110895.2. NCBI lineage: Eukaryota > Viridiplantae > Streptophyta > Pinopsida > Pinales > Pinaceae > Picea > Picea sitchensis. The sequence continues at coordinate 132,656 of SNQJ01S0034757.1, forward strand.
TCAAGAGATGTATGGTGAAAAAAGGTATTTTTTCAATTAAATAAAGGGGTGTTTGGATGAAGTTGATCAACAAAAAAAAGTGGATTTGTCATTGTGTTAAATAAAGGTAAAAATGATCAGTGAGAGAGAGGGGGATTATCAATAGATGTATGGTGAAAAAAGGTATTTTTTCAATTAAATAAAGGGGTGTTTGGATGAAGTTGATCAACAAAAAAGTGACAAATGACAATAAGGTAAGCAAGAACGTGCTAGGAATGTGTGTGCTTTTATCCCTGATGTTACATGCTTGAAAAACCTTAAACCGCCACCTAGGATGCCACATCATCTTTTCAAAATGAATGTGTACATTTTCTTAATAACGTGCATGTGGTATTAAGAATGCCCACATATTATTAATGCTATATAGGCTCAAGAATGCTTGCGGGTTCCTATTGGACCCGCGACCCATTTTTTTATCCGTTCCACARCGTCGCCATGTGTTTGAGAGGTAATTGATTGAATTTAAGACCTAGGATATGTTGATGAGGTATCCACATGATCGTGACTTCATCTCCCTGGCATTCAGGCATTTATTCACATGCAATTTCGTGTTTTTTTAATTTCCTAAACTTTTTAATTTAATGTTTTTTGTAATTTTTTATGTTAATTTTAAAAGGGAAGCTAATTTATATCAATTTTGTTATTAAATTGCAACAAAGTAATTAACATGGAACATCAAGAAAACCAAAAYCCGACACAACCACATGAAGACACACCAAACCCCAATCTACAGCCAAAAAATGTAAATACAGAAATCGAAGAAGGGTTGAGTTGTCTTATYTATTGTCCAAGACTTACGAAGTACTAGAGAGTTGCCTTAGATCTATTGTCCAAGACTTACRAAGAACTAGAAATCCCACCCRATTGTCATTAGCTACTTCTTTGGACACCATTGTATCCTCCATTGCAAGTTCCCATGAGAAATTAATCAATATTTTTTATTACGAGGATAAGATGTTTGAATATTATAGGACTGACCTAAATAAAAGCCAAGTGAGGAACTTGAACATTACAAAACAAGAATTTATGTCATTGTTCATTGATATTAGAACCGGACTACAACCAGTCTCAAAGAGACACATTTGTATGGAATGGTGCACCTACCAACAATTTATGGATAATTGGATGGATATGTGGTTTATTGCTTTTGACAAACCTTCTTCTAATAATAGAGAGGTGCCTCTATATTTCTTGAGAAAATTATGGGCATATTTTATTTTGGGTCACCATGTCAACTACTTTGACATTGGTGAATTCCAAGGGGTGGGTCATGCGTCCACAAATGATAGAGAAAACACTAGGTGTGATATAGTGCTCGGTCATCATCCTTCTAGGCAAAGGCCTAACCCCCCTACTCAACATTCTCTCGTTGTGGAAGGCATCACCCAGACATAGTTATCCATATTAGCTTTGACTTGGAGCTTGGTCAAGCACAACAACTTTGTGGCATTATCTTTGTGGGAGGAACCTTGAGGAGATGAGAGGGGTTGGACTTTCAATCCCTAGAGTAAAGTGGAACCAGGAGAGGGCACATGGACAGTTATACATTCATGTGACCCTCATAGATGCTCGATTTGTGGGAATATTTTTTATAGGCTAATGGATGCGAGTAGAGAGGAGTATTTCATGGAGGAGGTTAGTATCTTGATCATCTATATTTTCTTCATTACTAGTACAAAATGGGTAATTAGTGACAACTTGACCAAAAACAATAGTCACAACAATTTATACTACCAAATTTGAGCAATTTTAAGTGACACAACTAAAAATGACTAATTTAGTCCAAGGATTAAAAAAATACGACTAGATAACAACTACATGAATATGAATTAGTAGTATTTGTGTTGATTACAACTACTGCTTTAGTGATCAATTTGAACGTTCTTCTTGATTTTATTTGATTTTATATGATTAATTTAATCATTATATAAAATTCATCTCAATGGATTTAACCGACGAGTCCATAATTAATCATTGTGGCCATATACAAAGCTTTGGCTAGCCAATCCCATTCAAGGGCATTATCCCAAGCACTTTCATAAGGTTCGGTGGCACATTCATACACATCTTTTTGTTTCAAGCTAGTAATAATTAGTGTAATTCATATTTGTCTATGAATTCATGTAACCGTGATATTTTCACAATGAG
>SNQJ01S0034757.1:177505-194021 GCA_010110895.2 Picea sitchensis
CCTTTTGTTCTTTCATACACTTTTCTGAGGATTCTTTGATTGCGTGGATTACACTAAATTCACCTCGGAGATTTGAGTAGGGACTATGGAAGTTTGATCACTAGAACTAGTAGTTGATGGGTGTGACAAGATACACATGTGAACCATCTAATCATTCAACTCGTTCACAGAGACATGGGAAATAGAACCAACCACACCATCAACATGGGGTCATGGGTTTGGCTTATTTGGATCTATCTATGACATAGGATCATGGGGGATAATGTCATACAGAGAACCCAACTGAGAGTAAATCTGTTAGAAAAATAGGACCGTGGAGAAATAAAATAAAATAAATGCAGAAACAAAACACAGAAGATACACAATACAATAGAGACACAGATTTACATGGTTCACCCAATGTGGGCTACGTCCACCAGAGAAATTTCCAGGTCCTTCTCTTTATTTTTATTTAGCATATGAAGGGATACAACCTACAACAAACCCGTTGTAACTTCCTCTTCTTTCTTTCACAGTCTCCTATCTCAGAATACAATATTTGCCATAATGCATAGCCACAATACATTTCCCTCATAACAAAGGGTTTTCTTTCTAGGGAAAAAAACCCTAACATAATTTCTACCGTTAGATCTGTGACCTTATAATGAACGCTCCAGATTTACAATGAAATTACAATATACATTTACAAGGAAATTTTTCCTTTGGGGGGGCGCTTTCCCCCATACCCCCCAACCGAGGGGATAGCCCCCCCAGACCCCACAAAGGGGGTAACCCCACTCTACACTCCCCCGAATGGAAGAGTCTACATACTTATAGAGTGTAAATACTTCATGGGGTATAAACATGGCTAAAAACAAAGACCTCTAAATCAGGATGATAATCAGGCTCCACAACCAACAAAATAAAGTCTAAGTATTGAGAACACATAATGTCTTGCTCATTGGTAGCATCCCCAACCATAGCTACATCCCCAAAAATGGGTGAAAGGAGGTATTTGGTGAACCACTCCATCAAGAGCTTATATGGGATCTGGGTATTAATCATCCTACACCTCTATCTCTAGTCATGTATATGATCAAAAATGTGAGTGGAAGTATCCTGACATAGTGAAGTCAATATATATGTTCCTATTTCATACCTAATGGGTAAATTTTAATGCGTAAGGAACATCATTTCCAAGTCATTGAATCTCTTAAATGAATTTCATTGTAATTAAATGTACCATTTAGCGGTAGTTTTAGTCAGGGATCATTGGAAAATATGTAGCCTCACACTATCATCCATCAAGGAATTGGATGAGCACCATAAGTAATATGTCATGATGAGTGTGGATGGGTCTTATCTCTGATTTCTATCAAACTTTAGTATGTTTAAAGGTATATTTCCATACATAGCCAACCATAAAGTGTTGTGGGTAATAGACTCATTTGTCAACCACTATGGATCACGTAAGTATAACATTACGAGGAAGGGTAACGATGTGTGAGAAAATGAATATTAGGGGGGGGATGAAGTCTTTGTTGACCCAAATGAACCTTGTATTCCCCCTACATTCCTACTATCAGAAGGTTGTTGAGGTGTTCCCTAAGAGTGAGTTCCCTTAGATACAATGGCACTTCTAGGAGCATGACTACTCTTTGGACTAGATGTGTCTCCGAGGGGATTTCCCTAGGTATATGTCTAGACCCTCCAAGAAAAATGTTCCCAAAATTAGGTCTAGGGAAAATCCCTTGGAACCTGAGGTATTGATAAATAGAGAGATACCCCAATTTTAAAATTTACCCCCAAGGGATGTTCCCCGAGGGAAGGGTGTGCTAACCCATGGGAAGTTAAAACATTTAGACATACTACTACCCCCAACCTGACCTGGGATAACCCCAAAAACACTAGGAAAGTTTCACCTAAAAGGTACACACACACTTGATGATACTGAGTCACTCATATGAATGGTAGAGGTGGAAGGAGTTCCACGTCCCATGCTGAAACGAAGGCTCGACCACCCACCCAAAAAATATCCATCCAAGGGAATCGAAATAGAAGGGATGGGAATAGTAATCACGTGTATACTAATGGATGGGAATGAACACATAGCTAGGGTCCACTAGATCAAGGGACATGTAGAAAAAGGTATGGGCGATGTAGGCCCAATGGTGCTAAGAGAAGGTTGTGTGGACATCACATGGATACCCCCAATCCCAATTGAAGATGGGATTGATGGCTCAACTACACTAGATGAAACACTTGGTCATGACACGGTGGGATAATTACTAAATAAAGAAAAATGATAAATAAAAGTCTCCCCCACCTGGACAAGTAGAGGTGCTTCAAGATTAGTTAAAGGAGAGTTAAATTTTGGCATAGGACCTTCATCGACCACTTCCACTTCCACAAAACTAGTCTCCTCAAACCAAATATAAGACACTTTGAATTCTTGTTCACTTAATTCATTCCCATTGAGAGGTTGTTGTACCTCTTTGATGGGTTCCATTCCTCACAATCGATGGGACCATGATGGTAATTCATCCGCATTGAAAATAATAGGTGTAACTCAAACACAATTCAACCTAAGGTCGATCTAGAATCAAAATCAAAGAGCATGCCCCTATAAAATATAGGATAACAAAAATAAAACCAATGGCTCAGGGGGGCTCCTAAAAACCAACCCTTTGGAGGAGATGAAGTCACCACAAGATTGGCTAGCGAAGGTATGACGAGTAGTTATGATGATCTACATTAAACAACTTTGACCAGTGCAAGAACCATTTATTAAAGTGGGAAACCTCTGGGGGAACTGAGACCATGAAATAACATCTTCCCTAGTTAGTACAAGAACATCACATCTGAAGTCACCTATGTTGGCTACCTAGAAAATTCACTAAGGCAACCACCATACAATCAATGACCAGGAGAAAAATCATAGGTCTGATCGCACATAAGGGTAGGGTAACTAAGACCGAATCTTTGAAGGATGTACCTCACATATATGTGTGGCACTAATGAAACCTTTGTATACGTAGAAATTGAAGTGATATCAAAAACACCAAAACAAGTTGTGCGAGGTAATCTCCCTACTTTCTCTGAAGCAACCTCATGCTTAACTTCTGTGTTAGAGGAGGCTCTTGATACATTGATTGCAAGAATGGATTTATCACTCATTAATGACTTGTAAGTTTCTTTTTTGTGGCCTTGGAGAGTTTACTCTGCAATCTTGTTCCAAGGACATAAGGGTATCTAATGTTGGTTTACTAAAAAGTAAAAAAATGTCTAATTGATTTTATATGACACAATTTATTTTTATGGTTGTTATTTACATCAAAGGGAAATGAGTGAAACTTTTTTTGATGTATGATTATTGACCCAACCTAGAAATGCAAAGATTCCAAAAGAAATCACATCAGTCATTACCAGATATATTTATATTTTTTGGGTTAACTACCCAACTTAGCAAGATCACCACACAACAAACAAGCTTATCCAAGCAATCCCAAAATAAACCACACAACCACACTCCAAAGAGAAAATGAAGGAAAATTATGTGAAAATAATACTTAGAAAGAGATAAGGTATTTGCAAAACATATCAACAAATACCTTTGGACCCATAGTAACCATATATGATCTCATAGGTATATAATTATGTGGCTTTCCCCAATTTTTAGTGGTCATCACAGAACACAGGCTTAACAACAAGTGATGATCGCCGCATCTCCCTTATACTGCAACATGTGACGACTGCAGAAAAAAATTATTTTTTGTAAAGGATGGATCTATCTCAGATCTATCAATTCTATGAGATCTGACCTCTGAAAAAATATAGGGAAGATAATTTAAATCACAAACAGAAAAAATAGAGGGAAATTTCGCAAAGGATTATAGAGAACAATAAAAATTTCTTCCTCAGTGGAGTCACCAATTCTTTTATTGGAGAAATCTTGTCGTTATGGTAAGTAGATATCCCTAGGATCTTGCTATTGATCTTAGACAAACAGTGGGTCTAGACTTCTTATGGTTTCCCTAGAGTCAAGCAAACCTTTTAATGAAGAAGGGGATTGATCATACCTTTAGACTGGTGGTTTTCCTAACATGTCCTTCATATTGCATATCTTGAGATCCATCTCCAATTCCTGCGTTTTGCTTCCTACACACAAGGATACAAACAACCACATATCTACTATCCTTCTAGTGTTAGGAAAATAAAATTCACTAGATATATGTTGATCTATTGCTCATAAGATCATATCCAAACAGTTTTCAATGACACACAAACAATTTCGAGGAAAACTAATGATCTATTAAATAATATGAATGAATTAAATCAAATCCATACCTTAGTAATCATGCATCATCCTTGGCTCCTTTATCCTCCTCGTCTTCTTGATCGAACTAGGAAATATTATTCTAGTTGTTGTGAATAGGAGAAGCACCTTTTTAATTGGACATCATAACTCTACAAATTATTCTTCCTCGTCTTGATCAAGACTTTCCTTTCTTATCTTCATCCTTGGAAGAGGCTTGGGAGAGCTTCTAGATCTTCTAGAACCTAGTAGAAACTTGAATGGTGTGAGTTCCTAGGCTCATGCCATAAAAATACAACTCACCCATCACTTAGCTCTTCATAACTCATCGAATCTAAAAGGTTACACATATTATTGCTTGTTGCACTATAGATGGCATGTGATGATCATTGTGTTTTGTCTCCTATTAGTCCCATGATGACCCTAAAAAAAGTCCCAAATCTCAAGAAATAAATTTTCTTTGGATTTCATCTTTTGTTGGATTCCCTTCTAGCATATAGGGTGGAAATTAAGACTATAGTAGGAGGTTTCTTCATCCACTGCTATCTCTCATGTACCACAATCCTTTCATTCACATCCACTACCAACATTCTCCCCACAATTTTTCCCCAGCTATAGGTCTACTCTATTCCTTGGTCACATTGTCCCAACCCTTGGGATACCTCTTTCTAGCCCAAGGGTTTTACAACCGCTTGTAAAACCCATGGGGGTTTATTGTTTCCCACCCCAACCATATTTTCCATCACATTCATCCATAGGGGATGCACCCATATGCCACCCACCCCTACCACCTTTTCCATATAACGTAGCCATAGTGGTTGCACCTGTAGGTGAACCACGACTCATCTTTGTTGCAAACTAAAATGTGAAATCAACTAAGGCTTATAAATTAGGTGTTTCCTTAGAGTAGTTTTTATAGCCAAGTGCTCTCCCTACAACAATATTACCAACTTAACGACAAATATGACCTCAAAAAGAGAAGTCTAGCCCTTAAAACCCAATTTTTTGCATACAAAACCACAAAATTAAACCCCCAAATCAAAAAGTAGTGCTACCGATAACACCTTTTTTTTTTTGTTAAAATTACAACTTGTTTTCAAGCATGGCCTAAAAGATGCATATAGTTGCTCCGAAAAACCTTAAAATCAACACCTAAAACAAAGAATGTTGCTACCGACAAAAAAATGTTTTTTTTCTAAACGTTAAAATTATACCTCATTTCAAATCTTATCCTAGTGCAACAAGTGTCATTGGAACCAAAACCTACAAATTAACACATTTTTGAAAGTGGTGTAAAAAATTATCACTGTTATAAACCAAATTGTAAAATCAACCCTTAAATATTTACGTTTTAAGGTTATTTTATCACTCCAACCACAAGATAATACAAAATGGCATGAATATATCACCATTTCAGATGTCAACATTCAACATAAATTAGAAATATTTTTTTTATTTTAAATAAACAAGTATATACAAATTACATTTAATGTAACAAAAATTATTTTGTTACATTGTCCATATTCAAAACACAAGAGCAAAGAAATGTTGTTATATATTCTCCATAATAAAAACATATAATTCATAAAACATAGAAATGATTCATAACTTCATGTATGATCATATGTAACTCAGAACACTCACTTTTGTTTACCATACAAACATCATATTGATAAAAAAAAAATGCATAAAATGTTTCATACACTTTAATCAAATTCATGCATGGATTCTGACACACCAACATAATCTACATTGTCTTCAGATGAATGACTAGATGAATATGTACATGATCCATATTCTTCTCTATTATCAATGAGTGCACCATTTGAGTCTGCATGTATTCCCAACATTTCATATGTCAAAAGCCTCTTTGATCTATGACTAGGTTCAACAGAATCCCATCTTGCACTTATCTCTTGTGGAAGCAACCTCTTGATAATATCTATGGTCCTAGAACGAATAGTTCATCTCTTTTTCAAATTGAAGTCATAGACAAGTATGTCATCATCCTATAATGTTAAGAGGTTGGTGCGACAACGAGTTATATTTTGACCCTTTATTTTTCTCTTTCTGTTGTTTTGTTTCTCAACCACCATCTCTTTATTGTACACGCCATTGAATGGGTGTGTATTTGTTGTATACCAATGCACTTCAACTTCTATAACATATTCATTTTCTTTATCGATCCTTATAACCTTTGCAATCCAAAAAGGATAACCATGTGGATCTTCATTTTCTAAGACTGCAATCATGCAACCCTCCTTAATATATTGTGTTGAACCCCTGTAAAGATATTCCTTGGCTTCACATTGTGCACGTGATCTTCTAGAACCAATATACATTTCTCTTTCCTCTACCTATAAAATCTCAATAGCATCTTGAGATTCCTCTTGTTCAACAATGTTTCTTTCTTTGGATTCATTTGACCTATTTTGTGGTCAAACAAAAGGAGTCTTCAAAAATGTATCTTCGTTTGTTGAGTGTGAAATTATGTCACTTTTATCATTGAAAAAAGACTCCCACCAAACAAAGTCAGCAACATCAAAGTACTCATATGTATATTTAATGGATTTTTTTTTCCTCCAAGCATTCAGACTAATATACATCTCTATTATGCCTTCGTACATTATGGATTTCAGAAACTGATTGTAATAACATTAACTTTGATGCAAATATTGGACAATATGGAATGAGCTTCAAAAATTCCAAACTTGATGAAGGCCCCCATTCTACAGTAGTTGAATACTTCTTTCCCCATACAAATGTTTTCCCATCTACCTTTTTCAATAAAAATTGATGTTGGAAGATAATGTCATTAAGATGCTCAATACCCTTTTCTTCACCATATGATCCCTGGATAAATCTTCTCATGTCAAAAGTTTCTTCTAATATGTGAAAAATAGGCTCTGGAATGTTTGATTTCTTAATACACTCAATTAATGATGGTAGGCTTCCAACATTTTTCCTCTTCAATATTACTAAAAAATGACTGAACATTTGATCAATATGATCATGCGTGTGTCCAACAAGAAGGGAACCAAATGACACATGACACAGAATGAAAATATTGATAATATGTTTTCATAGTTGATAACTATCGAATTTAAACAAAACAAAATTGTAAATATATACCTCTTTCTACCCATTCAGATTTATATCTTCTTTCTTTAAGAGAAGAACATATATTGCAAATCCTCATCCTTGAATTCTTAGGAATACAAAAATTGTTGAATTGTCTCTTCTGTACTCTTGTAAAATATGCATATGAAATAAAATTATGTTTTCCTTCAACACTTTCAACATATTCTTTGTACAACCTGTAGATTTCATTCCTTGAGAAATTATCTGGAATATGTGTTGCCTCTCTATTTGGCATAGACTCTCCATGTTTGTAAAAGAATTCTCACATCCATGCCACTGAAGTATTTGTTAATGGGATAATCTCTCGTCCATGATGTACCTTTGAATAAAATGTAGGATATTTTTCCAATCTTGTTTGGATCCTTGATAGACGAGGATTACCAATTGAGTGGATTTTTTTGAAATCCTTTCTGCAAAGTAAAAGATTACCAATGCGATAAAAATATCATGTCTTCGTAGATATCATGCACCCCACTAAATATGATTTTTTCATGATCTTATTCATTGACAAATAATTCTTCCTTTTATGCAAAGCATACATGTATTCTATACTTTTCAAACAATTCTTATGAGAGTAATCACTAGAAATCAAATCACCAATGGAAAATGATTTAGTGAGAAATGTTTTCTTGGACCTTGCATAACTAGAGTGATTTGGATTGATATAAAAATTTCTAGTCCTTGTCCTGGACACAATATTTATTTTCAATCTCTCCATTATTTGAATTTCATCAGTATGAGGAATATCATTCTCACTATAATCATACATAGAATTATGAGGAGACCAAACAAGAGATTGTTGATCACCTTTATTTGTTTCACTTGAATGATTTAGAACATGATCTCCATTCCTAGTTCCATCATCATATTCATTGATAATCTCATTGAGAAGAGAAATATCAAGATCATCATCAATAACACAATCACCTGCATGAAAGTGTCCACAATCGACATAATCACCTTCACTACATTTGAAATATTCAATTGAGGGAAATTTTACATCATCCTCATTACTTCCCTCAAAATGATGACTTGGAGGACAATCTTCAACATTCTTATTAGTACCTTGGAAATCATCACTTGGATGAAACTCTTCATCATATTCATTGGAACCTTCAATTTCTCCTGCTAAAACAATACCTTCACCATCCATGTCAGTACCTTCAAAATCCTCACTTGGAGGAAAATTTTCATCATCCTCATTAGTCCCTTCAAAATCCTCACTTGGAGGAAAATATTCACCATACCCATCAGTGCCTTAAAAATCCTCACTTGGAGGAAAATATTCATCATGCTCATTAGTCCCTTCAAAATCCTCACTTGGAGGAATATCTTCTTCCTCCTCATCTGTACCTTCAAAATCATCACTGGGAGGAAAATCTCCATTATCCTTATTTTTTCTTTGAAAATCCTCACTAGGAGGAATATTTTCATCCTCCTCATTAGTACCTTCAAAATTATCACTTGGAGGAAAATATTCATCATCCTCTCTACTACCTTGATAATCCTCACTCGGAGGGAAATTTTCATTATCCTCATCAGTACCTAGAAAATCCTCACTTGGAGGAAAATATTCATCTTTCTCTTTACTCCCTTGAAAATCCTCACTTGGAGGAAAATTTTGATCATCTTCTTTACTTCCTTAAAAATCCTCACTTGGAGGAAACTCTTCATCATCCACATCGGTACCTTCAAAATCCTCACTTGGAGGAAAATATTCATCATGATCAGTAGTACCTTGGAAATCCTCACTTGTAGGAACATCTTCATCATCCTTTTCACCATACTCCTCCCCTTCATCATCGGTGCCTTCAAAGTCTTCATAATTAGGAATTTCCCGATCAATATGATGAATATCATTACTTGCACTATAATCAAAGTTATCACTAGGTGAAACAAATGACTCCTCGTTTGCATTAGAATTATTCCCACTACATTTGTCATTCTCAAAATAGAAGGCATGTGAACAAGATGTTGATGCTCCATAAATAAAATCCTCTATATCTGATGAAGCCATCATTGCTCACTCCAAGGATAGAATGGTGCAAATGCCCACTCTCCCAATGAAATTATTATAGCTTGTAGAGTGAACATTTCCCTACAAAATATTCCCCCAATTTTTCCCTCTCAAAATTTTCCTCCAATTTTTGCCAAAACGTTTTCCCAAAAATTTTCCCTCCAAATTTTCCCAAAATATCCCCCCCGAATTTTCCCTCCCAATTTTCCCCAACAATTTTTCCCTAAAGCTTCCTCTTTAATATTTTACCTTCAATATTAAATAAATTTTACTCTATTAATTCATCATAAATTAATTAATTACATTATGTTTTATCTTTTTTAAATTATCCCACATTTGATTAAACGTAGAGATGGTTTATATAATATTTGATATATACATAATCTCCTTCTATTTTATTTATCCCATATGCACTAAACAAACTAACAAGTGGTATAGTACTTCGTATATATACACACTCTTGTTTTGGTTTTTTACATCGCATCAACTATTGAGCAAAGTTTGCAAAATAGATCGTAAATTTTAATTTTTTTATATATTTTGAAAGAAAATTTAGAAACATTTATCACATTTTAAGTCTTAAAAATGATGAAACTCTCCTAAATTTACTATACTTCAAACCTAAAAAATTAAAAAAAAACTTTAAAATATTATCCTGACCAATGTTTAATTTTAAAAAATTAATTTTAATTTTAATATTAATATTTTTGGTTTTGTTTTAATATAAAGTTTTAATTTTAAGTTTTCATATAATGTTTTTTATATAATTGATTTAATAAAAATTTGGATTTTTTTTGGTTTTGTTTTAATTTTTGTTTTTAAATTTTTTTTCTTTCAATACATTTTTTTTATATAAAATTAAAACTTTGATTTTTAAAGTTTAATATTTTTATAAAATTTGTTTATTTAAAAAAAAAAGTATTTAAAAGTATTTTGTATTTTTTTTCTTTTATTGTTTTTCATATATGTAATTCTATTGTTGTTGTTTTTTTAATGTGGTTTTTTATTTTATTTTTAAAGTGTTTTGGGTTTCAATTTTTTTGTATATGATTTTGTTTTAGTATTTTTTTGTTTTGTTTTTTTTTTAATTTTGTGTCTTAGAAAAAGTAATTTTTTAGATAATTTTAATTTAACTTTAGTTTTTTTCCATAAACAAAATATATTTTATATTTTCTTTAAATAATTTGTGTTTCTTATTTTATATTTAGGACAAATGGCAGAAAAAAAAATATTTGTGAATATATCTGGAACAGGACCTGCAGTAATGGCATCCAAAATCCTAGTTAGGAGCTCCATGAATGTTAGGAAACAAAATGTTATCCCAGCAAATGATGTCACAAGAGCAATGAAGAATGTTGGAGTGGAAAATTGTCAATGGTGAGAGTAGAATGGAGCATTCTTGGTATCTTAAAGAAAAACACGCCACCAATGGAGAACAAATAATTTTGTATTGTGTTGAATTTAAACATGTCCAAGAAAGTTATCAGCCACTTGGCATGTTATGAGATATATGTTTGGTGCCAAGAACATATATTGTTTATGCACTGGTGAAACAATCAAAGACATATCTCAAGATTAGATATTGTTTGAATATGAACAATTATAAAAAGGAAGAAAATTTCACAGAATTATGTGCAATGTAAGTTTGCTTATTATTATTTTTGTAGCAAGTATTAATATAAGTTTCATGATAATTGTTAAATCTTATTTAACAATGGAAATGACGTATTTTATTCTTACATGATTTTTCTAGGCACATTTCAGAGATGTTAGTGGGGATTTATTCTACAAAGAGAAATATCATGGAAGTCATTATTTCCTTTCGTATCGATATGGAACAAGAAGGAAGAAAAAGAAGCAAAGAGTAATCAAAGTCGAAGTTGCAGAAAAAAACATAGAAGAACAACAAAGAAGAAATAAAAGTCATGATTCTAGAAAGGATAAAAGGGTTACATTTGAAGATATGGAAACTCCATATGAATATGTCGCTGAGATTAATGCCAATGAGGTTACCTCTATTCCTCAAAATAAAACTAAACAACATAAGCACAAAAGAGGTATGGCCAATGATGATTTCATTCCTAGTGATTATGAACAAATTTTTGAGTTAGATGAAACTCATTTAAATCGTAAAAAGAGGAAATAAAAGGTTGTTGATGAAGAAGAATTGAGATTTACCTCTAAATATCATGATGGAATTCCTAAAGGTAGCAGGGAAATAATAACACCTGGTGCAGATCTAGAAGATGGTATTATCAAAACAATGCAAAATACCATCCAAGATCGACCAAGGAGGAAGAATTTGGTTGATGAGGGCCATAAATTTCTATTTAATGTGAAGCAGTTATATAAACCAACAGAAGGCCAAGAAAAATACCAAATTAGAAAACTACATCACCTGCATATCCAAAACTTAAAAGCACTGATTAGGCACAATCCATATGCACATGTGGTTGACTACTTAGTTATTGTTGAACCAATGGAATTTCTTACCAAGGATATATTTGATGGCTAAAAATGTTTTGATTATAAATATTATGTGATTGGAGGAATCATTGTGCAGCGGTTAGAAGAGAATTGATGCAAGAGTGTCCCAATAACCCTCTCTTTGAGACAACCAGATGTGTAATTTATGTTGGTTTAACAGATGGAGAAACAAAGTTATTGGCATGAGATCATAACATAGATAATGAGTATAGGATGTCCATGACTTTCATTCAGAGAGTGAGATTTATCCATAATGAGTTTTCTGTAATATGTGGTGGGGATAGATCAAAAGTTGATGCAAAGTTTAAGGAGTGTTGTATGGAAATAGGCTTCCCTATTGATGAGGAAAGTTTAAAAGTAAAAAATCACAAAGGAAGTGATGCATTCAGAGCTGTGGATAGATATTTCCAATTGGGATTTAAAACTAGACAGATATGAGATTTGGTAGATGAGATATTCAAACTATCGGAAAATATTCGTATAAAAAATTAGAAGGTTAGGAAGTATAAACCCTTAATAGGTAGCACAAGTAAGACAGGTCCTGAAATCAAAAACCTGCCAGATGATATGACTATAATGACTTGGAGAACGATGCAAGGAGTCAAGGATGAGAAACTTGTCATAGCTATATTATCACGTGTAAGGTCATGTGAATTATCAATGGAGGAAATGTGTGATGAATTTAAAAACTAAGTCTCTTGAGTTATTTCTTATTTATGTTATGATTAAAAAATCAATTGTTTCTATATAACATAAGAATGCATTTTATTCTATATATGATTATAAAATTAACTTTTTTTTTATTTAGTCATAGGGTTTATATGAGAGTACAAGAGGAAATGGTTAAGATGTTGAATGAGTAGAGTTGGGACGATGTTAGACTCAACCATCCAGATTCAAGCTCTTCAACAACATTGAGTCAATTTTTGGTTGCATTCAAAAAGGTATGTTGATTTATTACATTCATTTTATTCATTTGTACGTTAATTTATTTCGATTTTATTAGTTATAGATATATAGTTATATTTTTGTTTGTTTCATGAAATATGTCAAAGAAGAATATAATAGTACATAAAACCTTCAAAAGTTATATTCAACAAGATAAGTTTGAAAGAGAAAGAAGATGATGTCTTCAAAATGTTGAGCTTGATGACACCTTTTATCACTACAGTTGGAATGGAATTGACACTATTTAATATAAAGTGATATTAGGGGATTGTGAAAAAATTGTAAATCTTGTTCCTAAAAAGGAATACTCCCTAGTTATTATAGATATCCCTCGTGGTTATAATATCCAAAACATTCAATGTGATACTGAGCCTTATACTTACCAAGCTTTCAGTAAAGTGGTTATGGGATTTTTGGAAGTCACAACATCACAATTTTGGATATTTTTAGTACAATCAAGTTTCAAGGGAAAAGAAAAGACAAGGATGCAACTTTATTGGTAAGATATTGAAATTGTGTGTTTAGTTATTAAGATTAGAAATATATTTTATTAATTCACAAGTTAATTGAATTTGTACTTATTTATGTTACAGACAAAACCTAATATTCATATCTCCAACAGTAAACCATTTACATGTGATATTGAAAGTATACATCTTGCAAGCTAGACAAAAGATGATACTTATGAATCTATTCTTTACAATGTAAAGGATGGAAAGAAGCCTAGTAGTTTATTTCCTTACAATGTTGTGGCTAGAAAGGTAACATATGAAGAAAAGGATGTCAAAGGAGAGATCATTAACATTTATCAAAATCCACAAGCACTAATTAATTATCTTATAGATACATTTTCAAATGAAGGAGATTGGGTTTTGGATTTGTTCTCTAGTTCAGGTAAGATTTATGATATAACATTTATGAAATCATACTTCGGTCTTTATTATTTTTAATTTATGTTGTTTTACATCATTTACTTTAATTATTTATTTTGTATTTAATCATTAGGTACAACATTATCATGCTCCTTACAAAAAGGAAAGAATTGAATAGCCATTAAAAGTGACACGGTGCAATGTGGTTTTATTCAACAAAGAATTAATGATATTTGAAATCTTCCAAATGAAATGCAAGGAATTCACTTGAGGAAAACATATTTTAATGACTCAAAGGTGGAAAAATATCATAGGAACCTGAAGTACCATTAAGAGGTCTGCTTGGAAAATATCACTTTGGAGAACTTGTGGATGTCAATAACTCAATCGAAGAGCAACATGAGCCAAATGAGCGAATGGAAGCCCAAAATGATGTCCAAGAAAATGATGATGTGTCTGTTGAGAATGATGAATTTGGGATATATGACATTGTTGATTAGTTTTAGGATTCCCTTGAAGACAATGCTGACTTTTGCAATTTTTTTATGAGCTATAATTTTAATGTTTTGACTTTCAGGTTTTAAAATAAGAATAAATATGCATATATTGTTGTTTTATGAGGCATATGTTTTATTATTTTCTTCTTAATTTTAATTTTATGTGATTTAATATGCTAGAGAAAATGACATTAAATGTTGTCAAGTTTTTACTGTAAATCTATAAAAGTATCATAAAAAATGTTAATTTTTATTCATTTTTTCATTCTTTTGTTCAATTTTGTCCATAAAAATGCTTTATGTGACACGTTGTTTATAGTGGAAAGCTTCCAAAATGTATAGGTTTTTTGTTATAAATTTCTTTCAAATGTATATTTTTTTGCTAAATATTTAAAAATAGTGTTATTTAGCTACAATTATTTGCTATATATTGAAGAAAAAATAAAAAGTGTGTTAAAAATACAATTTTACACTATATTTAAAAACTATGGCACCATGAATTAAATAATGAGACATAATTGTATGAAAAATCTTGATTTCAAAAACATGAATCATATATAATATTTTTATATCATTTTTAGTATCATTAAAAATCATAAAAAACAACATTGGTAAAAAAAAAAAAGATTTAGAAAAAATTGAAAATAGTTGGAAAACAATCATTTAAAAAAAAATTAATTTAGGAAAATTTGAAAATAGTTCAAAAAACAAGCATTTTAGAAACAAAATGTGGATCCGTTATAGACAACAAGATTTAAAATATCAAAAATCTACCTCAAAATGAAAACGGGTGCTATCGATAGCACCATTTTTAAAAATGTGGTAAAAAATGGGACCCTTGAAAAAACAAGAACTCGAAAAAGTTCTCGTTAAGTTGGTAATATTGCTCTACTAGAGAATCTCCACCCTTGCTCAAGTTATTCATGGTGACATAACTTGTTGATAAATTTCTATGTATCATGAATGGAATTTATTTTATGCATGTTTTTTAAAATTTCATGCTTTAATCATTATAACAACTACAGGATGGCATTGTTGAGAGCATAGGGTCAAAAAGGAGAGTAACACCCTCGTGAATGTATGTATCATCTATGATACGTTTTCTTATCTTGAATTATATAGTATCATTTTTTAAGTTTGTTAATTCAATGTGGAAAAAAACTTATAATAATGTTTATTTCTCTTTCCAGTCTTTGGAGTGATGAACCATGCCTAGGCGCAAAACCACTTGAGGTGTTTCTTCAAGTAAGAGAAGAAAGATTGAATTCTTGGATGAACCTAATAGTTGTGACGGTGGGAGTGGTTAATGAGTGACCAATGAATGTGATTTTGTAGCTAGGTCACCATATGTCACTTTTATATATGCTTGGGCACTTGTTGTTGTTTTGTATACTGGGAATGATGTGCCATTTTGTATAAAATGTATAGTTGAGACGATTTTGTACACACACACACATTTCATGGAACATGTTTTATGAATTGTATTTTTTGTTTATTTTATGTGGATGAATGATGATTATGATCATAATGCTAAAAAATCCATATTTTTCCATTATGATGAGAAGCTTCCAATTCCATTTGTTTCTCTTAGAATCTATTAGAATATGAACCACGACTATGCGTAAAACCACTTGAGGTGTTTCCTCGAGTAAGAGAAGAAAGATTGAATTCTTGTATGCACCTAATAGTTTTGAGGGTGGAAGTGATTAATGAGTGACCAATGAATGTCATTTTGTATCTACGTCACCATATGTCACTTTTATATGCTTGGGCACTTGTTGTCGTTTTGTACACTGGGAACGATATGCCATTCTATATAAAATGTATAGTTGAGATGATTTAGTACACACACACACACACACACACACACATATTTCATGGAACATGTTTTATGAATTGTAGTTTTTGTTTATTTTATGTTGATGAATGATGATTATGATGATAATGCTAAAAATTCCATATTTTTTCGTTGTTATGAGAAGCTTCCAATTCCATTTGTTTCTCTTAGAATCTAATAGAATACGTTCTTCTCTCCAATTCCTAATCCCACAGATGAAATAGGGACACCATTTATAAATCCCCATGTGAGAGGGAGAGAGAGGGGAGGTAGAGAGAGAGAGAGAGGGGAGGAGAGAACCGTCGTTTTCATTTTTAACGGCACCTTTGGCATGCGCCTTGGTTTTCCATATTTACACTCTCCATTTTGACACCCCCCCATTCAGGGTTCATGGGTGGAAGGGGGGGAGATAAGTGGAAGGGA
>SNQJ01S0034758.1:0-12198 GCA_010110895.2 Picea sitchensis
TGTCACAAACTGGGAAATGGACTTCTCAATGTAACATCCCCATTTTGACCCCCCTATTTAAATTGTAATTAATTATGTTTGGCGTCATTTATGTTGGCATGAATATTTCATTATCATGCCAAGTTGACTAGATAAATCAAAGATGATGTATATGTATCTTATTTTAATTAATGAAAAATGCTAAGCAATTGATTGAGGGCATGAGCTCCTATAAGGACCATGACACCATAAGTGGGGAATGGTGAGGGGGTCTTAGGGGTTCACCTTGTAAATAATTCCAAACCACCCTTGCCAGACTTATTTTTGGATAAGATTTGAATTTGAAAATGTTTCATTCATTTTCCCTCCGACCCAATTCATTTAATGAGAAAAACCCGGTTGTTAAATGTCTCATTCCCCTAGTTATGGAAGCATGTGGTGGTTGTTGAAAAGTCTCTCAACAACAAATGCATGGAATGGGCTGAGTATTCCCATGGGAAATTGTGGTTGACCCATGACTTCCATGGAAATAGGAAATTGTGATCTTGTGGGTGCACACGGGGGGTTTTGAGAGACATATGTTACATGTAGAGAGACACACATGGAGGAGGGAACTAACAAAGAACATGAAGAGAGTCGGTTTTGGTTGTGTTGAACCAATGAATAAATACCAGCAAATTTGAGAGAGGAATTCGCATGGGAAACCTCTGGTTCTTTTGAAACTTGAGTGATCCAGATGGATATTTGTGGCCACCCACCTATTCCAACTGGATCCTCTTGTCAGTTTTTAGTTCAACACGTTCTTCTGTACTTCTTTGTAATTGTGGGTTCTACACTTCTGGGGTTGTCTGAAGCCCTACACATCTTCTAGGTGGATACTGGTGGCCTCTCACCTAATCCAATTGGCTTATTTTCTATGTTTTCATGTGAGCACATCTTGTTTTACTTCGAGGGCCGTTTTGGAGCCCTAAACAGTGTTTTTTTGGCTCACCACAGTTAAACTATAGACAGAGTCAAAGTTTGATGGTGTAATGTGTAGTTCTCTAAAAGACCTTTCCAACATGCTATCATGCACCTAAATTGGAGGTCGTATGTAAAAGTTACGACCTCGGGAAGTTGAGGTACCAACTTACCCATAGGGGGCCACATGACTTTTAGCATTTCACTTCCTAGGGTTAGGTTTTTTGAATGTCTAGGGTTTTGGCATTTATGAGTAATATCAAAAAGGCCTCTAGAGCCTCATTGTAATCATTCTTCTCAGATGGATGCACGTAGCAACCACATCTCTTCTCAGAGATAACTACCACCATTCGAGAAAGTGTTTCAATTCTGCAGTTTTACAGTTTCATCCTATTTCATTTATTCAATAGAAGATCTTGTTCACTGGATATCTATTTTCTTCATATCCCTATTTTTATTGTATTCAGTATGTTAATCAGCTCGTTCCGCTCCTAAATTCATATCAGTGGTATCAGAGATGTCTGCTCTTCATTTATTTTTCTTCGTGCATGTCCTCGACAAGATTTGGGTACAAGAAGTTGGGACTCGAACCAATCTAGTCGTTGCAAGATCAGTCACACTGAGCCCGACAACAACCCATAAGAGACGAAAATAAAGATGATGGAGCAAGAGATCTTTTCAAAATGTTGCTCGAGGAATCCCTTGCGCGACAAATGAATGAAATGATGGAAAAATTTGTGAAAATCCTTCGGCAATTGCCCACAGGAGAAGCATCTTCATCAAGAGGCCATGCAACCCCCTTCAAGGTACAGGTAAATTTTGATATTCCATTATTTGAAGGACTGATAGATGCGGATGTTGTAGATAAATGGTTGAATCTGCTCGAAGGGTATTTTTCGGTCCTTAATTTTTCCGATACAGAAAACATTATTTATGCACTCCTCAAGGTCATCCCCCATGTTAAGGACTGGTGGGACACTTACTTTAAGCAAATGGCCATAGAGGAATCTGCAATATTTATGGTTTCCTCTACATGGGATTCCTTCCGGGATTCCATTAAAGAACAATACTACCCTGTTGGAAGCTACGAGGACCAATACACTAGATGGACCACCCTGCGTGAAGAAAGGGACCAGACAGTACCATATTTCACCAATATTTTCCATACCTTGCTAACCAAATTGGGTATCAAAGACTCTAAGCGACATCTGGTGCTCAAATACCACGGTTGTTTGCATAGATAAATTCAAGCAGAAATGGAGTTTCTAGACATTGCCTCATTGGGTATGGCTTATAGATATGTTGTCAAGATCGAGCATAAATTTAAGCAGAAGAGGTGATAGTTTGCGTCTGCAAACTCCTCACAACCGAAGCAGGGAAAAGGTGGCCACAACCCACACAACAAGGGATAGAGCAAAGATGGCCACTCTCTGAACAACCAATCCAAGCCGCAACACAAGAAGGGCAATGAGAAGACAAAGAAGGACACATGAAAATGGTGTGAATACCATAAAATCCCTTGGCACAACACTGGAGAATGCCTCTCCAAGCAGTCACTCGTGGTCGAGCTGAAGGCTTCCAATTCAGAGGACGATTCTAATTCCAAATCAAATTCAGAAGGAGGGAAGCAGATTATCGATGTTGAACCTAGTGCCACTGTCGCTACCACTAAAGTCCAGCCAAGCGAACCAGAAGAACCAGATGAAGTGATTTTACTGAAGTCTTTAATAAATCTCATGTAATATCCTGCATGTCCTAGAAATCTTCTTACATCTTTTGTCTTCAAAGGGGTAGGAAGAAGGTGGTAATTTTGATCTTTTCTTTGTCTACTTCAATCCCTCTGGAGGACACATGATGTCCTAAAATAATTCCTTCATTCATCATCATATTACACTTGTCATTGCTAAGGGATATATTCATTTCTCTACATCTCTAGAGAGACTTATCTAGGTTGTCCAAGGCATCATCAAATGAATTGCCATAAGGGGTAAAGTCATCCATATAGATATCAACTTTATCATGGATGAGTTCTGAAAAGATGTTGAGAATTACTCTTTGAAAAGTGGTTGCAGCATTACATAATCCAAAAGGTAAGACTTTGTATGAAAATGTACTGCATGGGAAAGTACAAGTTGTCTTGTCCTAATCCTTGGGGCTAATTTGAATTTGATTACAACCACTAAAACCATCTAGAAAGGAAAGTATTGCTTCCCGACCAAGACATCCAAAACTTGGTAAATAAAAGGTAAGGGAAAGTGGTCTTTTCTGGTATCTTTGTTCAACTCTCGATAATCCACACATATCCTCCATTTCTCATTCTTCTTTGGAACAATGACTAGAGGGGAGACCCATTCATTTCCTGATCTAGGATATATGAATCTAACATCAAGTAACTTTTGAAGTTCTTGTTTAACTATGTCTTTCATTGCACGATTCATCTTTCTTTATGGTTTCCTAACAAGTTTGTAGTCCTCTTTGATATAAATGTGATGGGAACAGATAGAAGGATGAATGACTTTCATGTCTTTATAATCCCATGCAAAATATTCAATATTTATTTTCAGTACACCTAACAGTTTTTGTACCTACTGACTAGTGAGTTTGTTGTTGATTTTGAGTGTTTTTGCAGGGCTTATTTCTATTGTTTTGACAGTTGAATCCTCTATCTCAACAGTAAACAAATATGCCCATAATTCAATGTTACTTTCTATAGAAACTTCAGATCTGGTATCATCATTTATCCCTTCTATTTTCACATCTTATGGATATTGATTTTGCAGAAACTTTTCAAGGAAAGTGTCTTCATCAATTGTGCTATCAGTCAAAGAAGTGTTAATTGTGTAGATGGAATATGAAATTCTTTGTGTCGGGTCTTCTTCCTCTTCCACCCACATAGGAATATTTTCTGTTATCAAATTTTGGGCAGGGGGGTAAATAATAATTTTTTTTTCGGAAAGGCCATCAATGATGGTCATATTTCATGCCCTACAACCAATGTATGCATCAGATGTGGCCAACCAAGACCTTCCAAAAATGAGAGGATATCCATTGGACCGAGACTTGGGTTGAAGGACTAAGACGTTAGTAGGGTACTCTTAGGAATCAATGGAAATTATGATATCTTCCAACATGCCTTCAGGATTGACTATTGATCTATCTTCCAGTTGTATGAAAGTTGGGGTATTTCTCATAAATCCATGAAGGTTGAGTCTTATCATAGTTTCTCTTTGAATAACGTTGATTGTAGATCCTATATCAATAAGAGTATTTTGTACCAGAATATTATTAATATGGAAATTTACTAAAGGACTCCTTGGATCCAAGTATTTAGGTACGATTAGCTTTCAAAGCATAAGGTCAACTAGTTGTCCTACAACATTTATGGTTGAAGCATATTTCCTTTTTCTTCCTGGTCTTCTAATGCATTTTGCCTTGATATACTTATTGAAAATGGGAACATCTTTAAGAGCTTGTAACTGAGGTATCTTTATGCACAAATTTTTAAGCTCTCCTAAAAGTTCGTTTCCCTCAAATGTATAAGTTTTTCTTTCTTGCAGTCTTTCAGGGTAAGGAGGAGCTTGTGGTTGAGGTGAGGTAACATTTTCTTTCTCAATTTATTCAATTTTTATGAGTTTTGGTTGTTGTTGCAAGATGTTTCCTGAACTGAGATTTATCTCTTGCAATTCCACCAAATAAATTCGATAAGGTGTATCATTTTTGTATACAGGTTGGGCTTACTTATTGTTAGGATTTGGAGAAGGTTGAGTAGGTAGCTAAGGTTGCTTAGGAGGAACACTATTTGGAGTAGCGTTATTTTGAGGAGGAGGAGGAGGAGGTAATAATGCAGGTTGTTGGAAATTTTGTGGTCTCCATCCTTGTGATGGTTGACTCCACTGATTTTGCGGCATGCTAGGAAAATATTGGTATGGAGGAGGAATTGGAGGTCCTTGGTATTTCCAAGGGTTTGGATTAGTCCAAGGTGATGGTTTATACCATGGTTGAGGAGGCATTTGAGAATTATATGCATTAAAATTTTCAGCATGATTGAATTTCAAACCTCTTTGGAAAGGTCTTGGTGCTCTCGACCTCCTTTGATTGATGAAGTATAGTGACTCCACACTGTCTTATGCTCCTCGAAATGTAGCTTTAAAAAATGGAAAATAAGAACATTTGTTAGTTGGATGATTTTCTTCATAGATTCCACAAACATCTATAAGGTCTAAAGGGAAGTCATTTCTAGGATGCTTTTTATTGTTTTTGGGACAATAGACAACCAATGCCTTCTCTATTTCCTCTTGTTTCTTCTTAATCTACATTGAATCCAATTGCATGGATAAAGAGTGTAAAACATCAGTTTTCATGTCCTCTATTAATCCTCCTAATTCGTTCTTTATATGAGTTGTAGGGTTAGAATTAGATGGAGAGATCAAACCTCTATTGCTTCTACCTTTCTTCCTGGAAGATCTGAGTGGTTCTTGAATATTCTTTTGATATCATCATATTCCAACTGATAGATATCTCCATTTGATAGGAGATCCAGTGTTCCCATCAAATATTCTCTTACTCCTATGAGTAATACAAGCTTGAGTGAATCTTCATCCAGACTGAAATTTTGAGCTCTTTTCTAGCTTAGTTTTGTTGGGTATGTGTTATATTCTTTGCACGAATAGTAGTGTCTATGTTTCACTAAGTGCGCAGGGGGGTTGAGGGGGGAGAATCCCCCCCGCGTGGGGGTTCGAGGGTAGTTCCCCCGAGAAAAACATTTTTGCCTCAGGAAACGTGTCACATATTTAGGTGGTTTTTCGGCATATGGTTTTTTGTCAATGGTTTTCTATTTTCGGTTAAGGAATTAGGGTTGTTGACTAATCCAGGTCATTGGGTTAGGGTTTTGGATGCCACTGGATCCTATATGTATATTGTGTTGTAAACAATGTATTACTATGAATGAATATAGAATATGCTAGTTTTCTTGGTTTGGGTTTCCAGGGGAAAAATCTCTATGTAATGTTTGTATTTTCCATTGTATATTTTTTGTTCTTTTACTGAAAATATGTTTGCAGTAAATATTGTACAAGGTTAAAATCTACAAGTTGAAATCTCCCTTCAAATTATTCTAGAGATTCATCAGGTCCTTGTGTCATTCTGAAAATCCCATCCCTTGTATCTCTTTCTCTACATTAATCTTTGTATCTTTCACCAAAGGTATTTTTCATCTTACCCCAAGTTGTGATATTATTTCCTTCCAAACTCATAAACCACCTTAGAGCCGAATCCTTCAAGGTAGAAGGAAAAATTTTAAGATTTTGTTCATCAATGGTATAATCATATATCATGCATATAACTGCAAACTCAAACAAAAAAGTCTTAGGATCTTTAGAGACAAGTCCATGAAAATGAGGTAAATCAGAAGGATTAATATTTTTCATCTTAGCTTCTCCATCAGATTCACAAATAGGGAACTCAAATATTTCTTCTTCACCAGCCATGACATGAGGTGAGGATTGACTTTCTTTTGAAATATTCTCAAATTCTCTAGCTTCCCTTTCCAAGAAATCTTCTAGTGTTTCAGGACCAATCTTTGGATTGCCTGGACCTGTTGTTGTGGTGGGGGTTTTTGGTAAAAAAATTCCTTTTCTATCTCTAGGTCTAGTCATTCATGAAATCAAAAGAAAGTGAAAACTGTTTTTATTTTTTATTTTTTTGATATTTAATGCAAAAAGAGAGTGTGACAAGGAACTATCAATACTCACACAAAGTGAAAGCACTTGGGTTGTTACAATACATAGATTCCATAGTGAGGTTGGCCTTGTGATTGAGGAATCCTTTTTACTTCTCCATGTCACACAAAAGAAAACAAAAAGAAAATAACATGCATACTTTAAAACCTCCCCAACAACGGCGCCAAAAAGTGATGGACCCAGGAATAGCAACAATGATTATTGTACCCTTGATTTCCTACTTTACTTGTCAACTCGGGGTTCATACAACTTAAGAAGTGTTATGCTCTGTATGTGAAGTATGTAATTTTCATAGCAATGGTTTGGAAAAGGATCAAAGGTTGTGTATGTGCAGGAAATCAAATGATAGGAAGTAGTTCTAAATTAATTGCTTGACGGAAACACACCAAATTGATAGTGCATATAAACTAAAGTGCATGAAAAAGAACTTATTCCACTGCATCAAAGATTACTAAATCAAGAAATCTAAACTAAAGCAAAAGATGAATCTAATCTACAATTAGGACAAAGAATTGTGATAAAAGTAAAAGCTATAAATTATGATAGAAAAATTGTAATGTAAATGAAACTACACTAAGGAACAAGAAAAACCATCTAATCCTTTGATCATTATCAATAAGAATGTGATTTTATTGTTTATTGATGCTTTCAGAAAAACTAAGACTAAGCTAAGACAAAATCTGAAGCTAAAACAAACCTACAAGATATTTCTACAGGAATTGTGCATTTCTACAGGATCTGCACAGTTTCTACACGATACTCCTACATGAGGAAAAATGAAATCTAAAAAGTTAGTGCAAGTCTTTAAAAACATTGAAAAAACTAGACTATAAAATAAATGAAGTGAATCTATTGTTCTTATCCTTGAGAGGCACTTAGGGGTGCTATAGAAGGTTATTGAATGTTTCTATAGGATGTTGCTACAACTGGCCAGTTAGTCAAAATCCTTAACATAAATGGAAATTTATCATGCAAAGCTAAATCTAACTTTAATAAAGAATGAAACACTATATAAGAAAAAACTACTATGCATGCAAGCTACATAAATATTAAAGAGGGTCCTCCATCCCTCTTGGATGGGCCTTACCAAGAAGCACAAGGAACCTAGAAATAACTCTTAATAAATTGAAGGAAAAACCATTTTATTCATAAATCTCAGCAGTACATAAATAGCACCAAAGTTATCAGTATTCAAAAAAAAGTCTTGCAAAACAATTCCATAGAATGCTTCTCCAGAAATGCATCATATATCCTCTCTCCTAGACTAGATGCCTATATATAACTAACTAGTTTGACCTCCCTTCCTAAATCAAGGAGAGTGATGAGTAAATGAGGGATATCATCCCTTTACGTCTGTATTCTTGAACTGTTATTGATCGGAAGTGGTCATAAATGCATAGGGAGCACTCTTGGAGGTAGGTGTAGACATTTTCCCTTGATCTTTGGATGTAATCCCATTCAAGGAGACAAAATCCCTTGTTTCTGGGAGGTTGGCACCCTTGACTCCTGTAGTTCGACCTGTTTGGTGGAACACATGTCTTTTTCCAAAAACATTAGTGAAAAAGGTATATTAGACACAAAACTATGCCTTAATCATACATTCATTAAACATCATACAAAAATACTCATGACTGACTATTACATATGGTCAAAAGAAAACATTAAGTCATTTTGTGGAAAATATGTCAAAGATGAGCCTTTAGAATATACAATAATGAGGCTCACCACTTATAACCTTGATGAACCTTCAAACCCATGGCAGGGACAAATATGGTACTAACAGAGACAATGGAATGAGGATGCATAGTGCCACCATATTTTTTCATAGTGCCTCCATATTAATTGACAGAGGAGAAGGATCACATGGAAAAGTGGAATGGGATTTAATCTATATCATATTGCGGTCCATCACTTAGAGTCAATATGGACTATTGATTAATGGATGTCGATGGTGAATATCTTCTCACAGTAAAAAAGATCAAACCATTTTTGGTGGTTGGTAGAGGAACACATGGAACCTCCCTATTGGTGTTGGGTATAAACTTGTGAACTTGTCCAAAGGGAGTCTTACCACCTACATAAATCTCAACCATTGATAGGATTTGAGATATATAGCTAGGATTCCAACCACCATAAAGGTGTCCAAAGATTAGTTCTTTGGAGTAGTGATGGGAGAACACTTGGCATGATGTTATTGGCGCAGGTTATAAAGGTGCACCCTCGAGAGGGGAGGCCTTTCAGACCTAGAGTAATTGTGGTTTATAATGGAAAATGAAATCTACAGTTGGGAAATCACTCGCCACATGTTTTCATGAGACTTAACCTAAATGGGTTGTCCTATAATTCAATTGGAAGTTGACACAATGTAGATTCCAAAGGCATAAAAGGCCCTAAAATTGACAAGAAATTAAAAGGATCATTTATGGATCATTGATTCTAATAGGATTAGTGCACAATTGAAGTTTATGTATGGATTTCAACTATGCACATAGAGTAAAAATAAATTAAATACCCCAACAATGATGAAAATGGGTTTGGAAACCCAACTTGTTATTGATCATTAATATTATTGATAAGATAATTAATGATCTTAATGGGTTAAAATATGACATAGTTGACGTGCAAGCCCATTAAAATTATTGTAATCATTTTTGGGTTATGTTGAATTTATTAAAATTGAAACATGGTGATTTTATTGAAATTGACAAATGTAAGTTATTTTTTTTTTTTAAGGAAGAAACTATATATTACCTGTCATAAAAAAAAATTACAGTATCCACAGTGATATCATAGATAAGAGTATGTTGAGTTTCCTCGAAGGGAAACTGATTGAGCTCAACCTGGGTCCTAACATGCTGAAGAAAGCTTAAACACTCATGTATAAATCGCCCCGTACGAAAATCGATTCGACTGTCCATAAGGGTAGATAATTAACAAAAGTCTAAAAAATAGTTGTTCTCTGACCAACATAAAAACTAATGGTGCTGGAAATAGAAAGACATGCATGCATACACCTGGTCGTTCTCCGACTGTCATGGTCTTTGGCGCGCACTGCTAGTATCATCTTCCTTGACTCGCTTACCCATGTCCCGAGTGAAGGCCACGTTGCATGCATTGTCCATTTGTGGTGGCAGAGCCAGAATAGTGCTCCCTGGTGCAGCGGTGTCCACGATTTCCCTAAAGGGAAAATAATTCATCTCAACCCAGGTCCTAACATGTCAAATAAATCTTAAACATTCATGTATGAATCGCCCCGTAGGGAAACCGATTCGACTGTCCATAAGGGTAGATAATTAACAAAACTCTAAAAACCAGTTGTCCTCTGACCAACATAAAAAATAATGGTGCTAGAAATAGAAAGACATGCATGCATACACCTGGTCATTCTCTGACTCTCATGGTCTATGGTGCGCACTGCTAGTATCATCTTCCCTGGCTCAATTTCCCACATCCTAAGTGAAGGACACATTGCCTGCATTCTCCATTTGTGGTGGCGGAGCCAGAATAGTGCTCCCTAGTGCAACGGTGTCCACTTCCTATGCTTGCATGGGTCGAAGCATGAATGCCAACATAGTTTCCAATTTCTCTACGCATTGGTGCTCCATGCGAAAGCAAAGATCATCAATGTCTTAACAAATAGAGAATACCAAGTCCTGGAGAATCGAGACTGAGTCTCGGTACCTAGAGCAAGAATAAGATGAGCATGAGGCGCTCAACACACACTCCGAGTAGAAGTGAGGCTTTGGAAAAGGAGACTCCTCCTTGACAGTGAAATCCTCTAGTTGAACATGGAGGTATTCCAACAATGGCCCAGGAAAATAAGGTGGTGGTGAGTCGTGGGGTGAAGGCAGTGGTGTAGGAGCGGAAAGGGAGGAAGAAGGCACGAGAGCGGAGTGGGTGGAGATGGTTGCACCATTTCAGGTTGTGAAGGTGAAGCAATGTTTGAAATTGGACCAGGTGCAAATCCCAGTGAATTCCCTTGCAGGTCAAACCATTCAACCCTGCATTCCCAGGGCGAAGACATCAGCGGAAGGCTTGGATGTTCTAGGGGGGGGTGAGCAGATGCCAAGGATGAGGAGTCAGGTGGTGGTGCAAGAATGGAAAAGCGATGAGACATGGTTTCTCTGCTTCAATACTAGAGAGGCCCCCTTTTGGTCTTTCCTCTCTGTCGAGGCATATCCCGCAAGAACAGAGAATTGACCAGGGATAGTTGTTGATGATTACAACTACGTGAGACATCCTTCAGGATGCAGACTGAGTAAGTCGGCCTGAGAGAAATCCCATGAGTTGGGTGTGCCCATGAGTTGGGTGTGTGGTTCCTCTCTAAGACGGAGAAGGAACATTGTGTGCCTCTGTGTGGGGTGAGGAATCCCATGAGTTGGGTGTGTGTTTCCTCTCTGAGACGGAGATGGAATGTTGTGTACCCCTGTGAGGGGTGAAGGATCCCATGCGATGGGTTTACTATTATCCTCTGTGTAGAGAGTTGAGATGATACTCTAGATGATTCTCTTGTGTAACATAATGAGAAAGAAGATCTGTTGAGTTGGATGTGCCTGTGGCTAAGCACAGGTGAACGTGTGGAAAATCTCATAAGTTGGGTGCATCATTCTGAGACATAGATGAAATGATCTATTAGACTCCTCTGTGCAGAGAGTTGAGATGATGTGATACTCCAGATGATTCTCTTGTGTAATGCAATGAGAAAGATATATACTGAGTTAGACGTGCCTGTGGCTGAGCACAGGTGAATGTGATCCTAGTGGTTGAGCACTAGTGAGTGTGGTTCTCCTGTGAGACGTAGTGAGATAGAGATGTGGAAATCCTTGTGGCTGAGCACAAATAGATGTGCCCCTAGTGGTTGAGCACTAGTGGGTGTATGAGATCCCTTGCTATATTGTCCAAGAGTCAGACTTACCTGTAACCCTATTTGTATTGTAAAGGGTACAGGTTCCCCCCACCATAATGCAAAGGATAATTAATGTAAAAGATAATTAATATGGTAATTATTAATTATATTTTGATTTATTGAGATCGGCCCTATTGTGCCAATAGACACATCATTTGATGTGGTAAGTATTATATAAATAAAGGTGAATCCCCATTGAGGAAACACACTTATCATTGTGTCATCTCATGATTTCAGAAGTTGTGGTATGAAATTATGAGAATTACAACACCCTCTTGTGTGCTAGGCTTGGTGATGGTGTGGGAGGTTTTTCTCTTGAGGAATATAGAAAAATATTGGTTGGGTTTTCTTCCCTTGTTGAGAAGGGTTTCCCAGGATACTTCTTGTGTTCTTGTGCATGGTTATTCTTCTTGTGATCTTGGTTTGCTGCATTAGCTATGGTTCAAGTAAAATTTAAATAGAAAATTTAAAGAAGTGCATGAGCCATAACTCATTGAAAATTCAACATGGTATTAGAGAAGGCTTGAAGATGATCATGTGCACAGTAAAAAAGGAAGGAAGCCATGGAAGGATACCTTATTGTTGGAATAAAGAGAAGAAGGAGGACCTCTCCTT
>SNQJ01S0034758.1:14620-48341 GCA_010110895.2 Picea sitchensis
TTTATACATTTCAGATCATTATTTTAGTGGTTTTGTATCATTTTAAATCAACTTAAATATTTAGAAAATAAATTAAATTTTAAATTGACCTAAAATTTAAAACAACATCATCTAAAAACAAAAACAACATCTAAAAACAAATAGAAAAAATATCTCATATTCAGAAAATAAATTAAACTTTAAATTGAACTAAGATTTAAAACAACATCATCTTAAAACCTTAAAAATATATATATATATATATCTCAAAAAGAAGATTGCTCCCGAGATAACACACTCCCATGATTAATATCTATACTTCAAATTTTTTTCACATAATGTCATCTCAATGGAATGGAAAGGAAACCGTAAATTGCGCTTTCGCTATACTTCTAGATGCCTCCTGTACTTGCTGTTACTTCTCCCTGCCAGGCGAGCTTCAATCACCATGTTGATTTTGTCGGTATGTTTGTTAAGTTGGAGTTTAACAGCGATCATTTCTAAAGACGCCATACAAGTTTTCATAGTGGTTAAGGTTCACTATTTAACTATGGTAAGAAGTATATTTTTCATTTTTAAAATCAAACTGTTTTAATTTTATTAATTAATTCTTTTACACAAATTAAAAATAAAAAATAAATTAAAATTAAAATCACTATAAAATTAATTTTTTAATTAAAATGCAAAGTTATTTATAATTAAATGCAAAGGGAAAGAACATATGCCAACTCACACAACTCCTTTATTCACTTGGTAAATATTAAGCATCATAGAGTGGGCTCACTAATATCCATTAGATGATGAATAATGTCTATTTAACCAACATGATGCATAAGGTAGTGAGCTACCAGATCAGATAGTGAGTCAATTATTAGCTTACTATATGGTGGTTAATATTGTCTTCAGTTACTCAATCACCATGAATTCAATCATCTCATGCTTATTCTTGTTTATTGAGCTAGGATACCATAGTTCATTCTCCTATTTGAAGTGCAAGTTTTTCCTCCTTACCCTTGTAAAAGCAATCCTCACCAAATTTAGTGAGCAAGAGTCCATGTAGGGCTTTTTAGAGCTCGAAAGTGTTCATTATTGTTTTTCAAAGTTCAAAACCATTGAATGTTTTGTGAAAATGATCCAGCGTTAGAACCAAGTCCTTCATGCATTTGAATCTGAATCAATTTATAAGCTCATAGGTATAAAAAAAAAATGTAAAAATGATCCACCATTAGAACCAAGTCCTTCATGCATTTGAATTTGAATCAATTTATAGGCTCACAACTATAAAAAAATATAGCGATGGACATATTTTAATAAATTCATAGACAATATGAGGTAGTTCAAGGGTTTTGTAGTTGAAATTTCCAGGGTGTTCAGAAGAGTAGAGTAGTTTAAGTGTTTCAAAATAGTTGTTTTGAGGGAAAACATGTATATCAAGAGCTTAGAGCCTTGCATACTCTAGTTTTTTAGCACTATCATTCAAATATTGTTATGTTTAGGAGAATTTCATGAAAATGCACGAGAAGGTCAATGTATTGTGGTTCAACTTAATGTGACAATATATGGGAACTGGGTGTAGAATTTGAGTTTCAATCGAGAAAAAATTGACTTTCTTTTAACGTACCAAGGTTAAGCATGCTTAACCATAGAGTCAGAGTCCAACTATATATCATGTTTACAATGGTTGAAGTAGTAACAAAAGCTTTGTCCTTCATCCACCATATTTGCATAACATTCATCTTCATTCCAATTTGATGCCAACTTCTCGTCCACCACATGAGGATGTTGAAGAGATCACAGTGTTGCCTCCAAATACAAAGAATCATCATTCTCTGGCAAGGAATAGGACTTCTAAAGATATTCTATCGATTGTAACACCATGTTTCCCCCAACATGAAAATATATGTCTAAATGTCGCCATGAGTCATGGTTGGTATGTTTAATGATTGGACCATGATGAACAATCAAAATGATAAAATGCATTTTTATGATAATGAAAAAAAATTGCTAATGGGTGGAGCAGGTACACAGAGATGATGCCATGAGAGGGAAACAGTGAGGAAATTTCCTTACCAATTTAATATTCAAGAAACAACCAAGATTGCCATTTTCCCCATAATTATCTAATGAAGGAATTTGGTAGTTGAAATACCAGCTTCCCACAGTTATGAAGGGACGAAAAAAGGAACAACCAAAGCAAGCCCATCTAGCAAAGATACTTCATCTAAGAGTCAGATAGCTACAAACACATCCTTAATTGGACAGAGGTCAAGATCTACTACCCCACCTTTCCTGATTACTTTTGAAATTTTTAATAGAAATGTTCATAACTGCATGGTAGACTTGGGGGCCTCTTCTAATGTCATGCCTCTCAAAGTTTGTGAAAAGATTAATGTCAAACTTGAGGCATCTGATATTCAGATTATTTAGTTAGATAGAACTCGAGTCAAAGTAATTGGGAAACTAAAAAATGTTTTGATCAGAATGTTTGTTAACCCTAAAATTCATCAAACTATTGATATTATCGTGGTGGATATACCTGATAACTATGACATGCTTTTGAGTAGAGATTAGTCTGCTATGTTGAATGGATATTTTGCTATTGACTCGTCACATTTATGGCTTCCTTTCAATGGAAAACTCAATTAGATACGAATTGATAGGGAGAGATATATGAAGCATGTAGTGATTTATTTGAACGACACAAATGAACCTGTGATGTTTAACAATTCAATTTTGGGTAATTATTCATATGATACATTTTTTGCGAATTACACATATGAAACATCTTCTTTTCCAGAATCTAATACACAATTTGAAATCCTTCATTGCACTCAGATTGTCGAGTCCAACAATAATATAGTATATCATAGTAACATTACTTCTAGTGTACAGTCTAACATAATTCCTAAAGATATATTAGAGGTGTTCAATGACTCTACTAACCCCACTAATCCTAAAAAATTTGAAAACTCAAAATCAACTATTCAACCCAAAAAGGAAGATCCTAATATGTGGATGTTGTTTTTTGATGGATCTAAATCTTTAGAAGGTGCAAGTCTTTGTTGCATACTCAAATATCCAAAAGGAAAGAAAACATTAATTGCTTGCATACTAGAATTCCAATGCACTAACAATACTGTCAAATATGAAGCTTTATTACAAGGATTGAAAAAGGAAGTAGACTTGAAAGAAAAGAAAATTAAGGTATCTGGTGATTCTAAAATTGTCATAAGACAGGTAAGAAACACCATCCATTGTATTTCAAGTAATATCAAACATTATTAGTTAGAGGTATGGGAACTAATCAAGTCTTTTGATTCATTTAATATTAGTTATGTTCCTCACTCATTGAACTATGATGCTGACTTACTAGTGAATGTTGCATCTAGATTAATACCTTCAAATCGATTGATGCCTGACACTTTCTCTATCGAACTTTTGTACAGGCCATCAATCCCTGACAACATAACTATCTGGAGAGTCTTGACAATGATCAACATATTTAAGATTCTTACACCTCAAAGACACATTCAAATACTCTGTTATAGATGAGGGTTAGCATGATCTAATGGTGAACTCAGATGCTATTGATCAAGCTCAACAAAGAATTCAATTGGGTTCAACCAACATTATCCCTAAGAATGTAGTAAGAATGGAGAAACTTTACGAGCTCCAGTATAAGTTCAAGAAGGATACAAATTGCAAAACCAACAACTCATCAATGTAGTTTGAAGTGGTAAATCTCATAACAAGAACCACAACTCAAAATATCCATTTGGGAAATAAATTCTCTCCTGAAGAAAAACAATCTTACATCAAATTATTCAAGGAATACAAAGACATCTTTTCTTGGACATATGAAGACCTCAAGACATATGACACCAGGATCATACAACACACCATTCCAATTAAGCCTCAGACAAAACCTTTTCAACAAAAGATGAGGAAGATGCATCCTAGTCTTGAGCCTTGGGTCAAAGAAGAGTTGAACAAGTTATTAGTTGCTAAGATTATATTCCCATTTAGACATACTCAATGTATATCTAACCTGGTACCACTGAGGAAAAATAATGGAGATACAAGGCTATGTATTGACTTCAGGAACTTGAACAAAGCCTTGGAGAAAGACAACTACCCAGTGCCCCCTATGGAGAAAATATTGCAATGTGTATCCGACTTTGAAATGCTCTCCCTTTTAGATGGATTTTCTAGATATAACCAAGTCCTAGTTTCCCATGATGATCAACCGAAGACTACCTTTCAGACTAAATGGGGAACATAATATTACAAGAAGATGTCATTCAATATGATCAATGCTGGATAAAATTTCCAAAGAGCAATGGATATGGCTTTCATAGGCCTGCTTGGAGAGTGTGTTGTGGTGTATCTAGATGATGTTACTATCTTTTGCAGGGATAATAAAAGACCATATAACCCATTTGAGGAGAGTATTCAATAGGTGTAGGAGGTATGGTATTTCCCTCAATCCCAAAATATCTATGTTTGTAGTCGATTGACATTCATAGTTTCAAAACATGGTATGAAAATTGAACTTGAAAAGACTGAAACTATTGCCAATATACCTCCTCCCCATAACAAAAATGCTATCCAGTCCTTCTCGGGGAGAATAAATTTTGTGAGAAGATTTGTCCCTATCTTTGCTAAAACAGTAAAACCCCTGCAAGACGTGATAAAAATATGAAGAATTCAAATGGGGATCTAAAAAAAAAGAGTCATTTGATCAGATTAAAGAAGAAATAGTGCAAGCTCCTAAACATTTAAGCCTAGATTTAAGTCGAGAGTTTATTCTCTATAATTTTGCATCATACATTGCATTCGTAGTTGTTCTAACATAAAAAAATAAGACAGGATACTAATTTTCAGTGGCTTTTATGAGCTCAGAGTTACTAGGAGCACAATTGAATTACCTAGAGGTGGAAAAATAGGCCTACGTAGTATTCAAAGATGTAAAACACTTCAGACCCTACTTGATAAAATCAAATACGAAGATCATTTTCCTTTATCCCGTTGTTAGAAACCTCTGGGTACAGAAGGATCTGGGGAAGAAAAGAGCTAACTAGATAACAACCTCACAAGAATACTACCTAGAGATCAAACATGACAAAATTGTCAGAGGGAAGCGGATATGTAAACTAGCGGATGAATCGGCAAGCGATGAAGTACATGAAGATGACTTGTATCAAGACCAAGAGCTTCTTGAAAGAGAAGTTTTCTACATCCCTAATAACTCAGACCAATGGCATTATGAAATTAAATATTACTCAACCCATGGGTCAACCCCACATTATCTGGAACCTAAGAAGAAGAGAGCTCTTAGACTCAAATAAAATCAATATCAGATCATTCAAGGAATGCTATGCAAGAAGAATTATGATGGTGTTTTCCTAAGATGTATTGAGAAGAGAGATGCATAAAAGGTTCTATCTGAGCTTCATGATGGCCCATATGGTGGGAATTTTGGAGGTGACACTATTTCTCACAAGATCCTCACGATGAGATATTATTGGCCTACTTTGTTCAAATATTCTCATGCATATGCAAGGAAATGCCTAGAATGTCAAAAGTTGGATGGGAGAGAAAGGAAATCTACCTTCCCCTGCAACCTGTGATTATAGAACACCTTTTCCAACAATGGGGTCTGGACGTGTTTGGGGAAATTAATCCCAACTTTTCTCAACTACACAAATATATTTTGACAGCCACATATAATTTCACTAGATGAATGAAAGCAGTTCCCCTAAAGACAATCAATGAAAACTAGGTGACATCGTTCCTTAAATCTCATATTATCACTAGATTTGGAGTCCTTGAGTCCTTGTTTTTTATAATGCCAAGTATTTTTATTCTCTGAAATTAACTAAATATGATCTTGAACGGAACATTAAAGTTAAATATTTAGTAAACTACTATCCACATGGGAATGGGTTGGCTGAGTCAACAAATAAAATACCGATCAAAATTCTAAAGAAAAAGTATCAAGGATCATCAAAAGAATTGGCATCTATCCCTCTAGAATGCCCTTTGGGCTGACAGAGTAACACCCAAGTCCTCTATTGGTAATTCCCTCTTCTTCCTACTCTATGGAAATGAAGAAACTTTGTCTACCCATACTTTCTTTCAATCCCTACAACTTGCTCAGTCTGTCCAAGATGAAGCATGCCCTGTAATGCAAGATAGGTTGAACATGTTGCTGAAACTGGAAGAAGAGAGGGAAAAGGAAAACATTAACTTCATGCGACATCAAGAAGTAATTAGAAAGTGGTTTGATAAATAACCTGTGGGAAATAAATATTTTCAAGAGGGATATCTTGTTCTTAAATGGGACAAAACAAATGAGCTTAAAGGTAGACATATAAAGTTCAAAAAGTTGTGGTTGGCTGCATATCTAATTCACTAGAAATTTGGTCCGGTAACATTTAAAATCAGAACGTTGGAGGGAGACGTGGAGGAGCTCCTTGTCAATGGTCAAATCCTCAAACAATACTCCTCCTGATCACCCCTGGTAGTGTAGTCTTGTACATAATAGGATCCTTTTTCGACTTTCTCTAGAATAAAAATTTGTTTTTGTTTTTATTTTAGCACTTCGTTTTTCTGCCACAATCAAGTTCTTGCTAACCTATTTTGCATCTGAATGACTGAAAGTATTTTTCAGGCCTAGAAAGTACCTTGCGGGTGAATGGCTGGTTAGGTATTCATTGTAATGATGAAATGTATTGTATTTTGTTTTGAACAACTTAATTCAACTTATAGTTATACATTAAGGGAAGAACTCATCAATATTTGTTTCAAAAGATCACCAACTGTACACAACATGTGGATAAGTCACTAGAGTCAACCGGAGATTGGTTTCCTGTGTAACTATTCTCATATTCATCTCATTGTTCAACTAACACAATACATTAACAATTCTTGTGTTTTTAGGATTATTCTTGTGAAGCTTACCTATCCCATAACTTCTTAACCTTAAGGAAAATCTGTTGGGAAAGAACCCATGAAGCTAAATACTGACTGAGACTTTCTTATCAAAATGACTCTTGTATCACCCCACTTCCTTCACACCCTACATGAAAATGCATATCTTTAACCAAAATCTAAAAGGGTGGACATATACTGAAAAAAAAGGAAGTTGAAAGCACTATTGTTAGCGTGGGAAGTATAAGTAAACCCGTCGGGGATATGGATGCTCGCTGGAAGCTAGGTTATGCTCGTATGATACCAAGGAAACTTCATCGAGGCTATGGACGCTCGCTAGCAGTGAAGCAATGCCAGGAAAAAAAGAGATGAGGATTACAATGTGGCCTTAAAACAGTCAAATACCAGCCTCCGTGGTGTTCTCCTCCTCCCAGATTCTCTAAATAAATTAAATTTTCCCATCTTTAATGCTCACTCTTGAATTATCCTGAATATCACCAAAAACAGTAAAATATCCTCATATTTTCTATAAAACAGTTTTTGTGGGGTCCACGTCATTGGTTAGCCTGTAACTTTGGTGATAAATGATACGACCTGAAAAGCATTATCTAGTGATTATTTTGAGACAGAGATAACTGGTTCTCCCGTACAAATCGCTATTTGTTGTGAGAACACAACAACCCCACCAAAACTTTTAGTTTAGGTGGAGGCCCATACTACCAAATTTTTACAAGGCACTACTCTTTACTCACCTAGTTATTTATTCACCTACAAACGAAATATCTTGCGTAGGGCCAACCGAACCAAAAATAATAAATTGTTCACTAGTATTCAAGTTCAACATCCCGCACTCTTCGTACATGGTTACTTGGGATTTATTCCCCCCTTTTTTATTCACTCAACCTTGTTCTTTGTCTTTTCATCGTCACACCTTTTCCCCGATCTATATTGCCTTCACTTTCAAAATCCCGATGATGACGCCTCATAACATTGTCGTCGGGGAACCAACGATTCAAGTAATCATTTGTTTGCCTAATTACGAATTTCTAATGACGACGTGCACCCTTTTGCAAGGCCAAGTCATAATCCAAGAGGTACACCTGGATTGGATCCTGAAGCCACATCAACATGATTTTTCGTGCAAGCCCCAATTCTAGTCAAGTCACATAACCTCTCTCGCTCCCACACGTGGAAAGCTCCTACTCGCAGGTTCTTTTCGGAGAAATATTTTGTCGTTGATAAAAACTTTGGGTGTACATGTACCCTCGCCTCCACATGTTGCTGACGATGACACTTCTCACACAGGGCGTCGATGACCAATATTTAACTCATCCTACTGTTGAGATCAACTTGGAAATCGTTGTCTGCTTCATGACCACTAGATCCAAACCATCCTATACCTGGACCACACGGTTACAATAATGTCTTATCACTATGATTAAGGAGAAGATTTGTGTTGAGTGATTGGATCGATGAATATTAAAATCTTATTATGAACCCTTAAGTACTCTCATTGAGATTAAATGATATGTTTAAAAGTTGTCATCATCAGAGGATCGTCCACGATCCTTATCAACATATATTACCACCACAAACATCCGACGACAACGACCTTTCGACGATCTCATCCTTGCATCAACTATTCAACCTAAAAAGGGAGATCGTAATATGTGGACGTTGTTTTTTGATGGATCTAAATATTTAGAAGGTGCAGGTGTTGGTTGCATACTCAAAGATCCAAAAGGAAAGAAAACATTAATTGCATGCATACTAGAATTCCAATGCACCAACAATACTGTCAAATATGAAGCTTTATTACAAGGATTGAAAAAGGCAGTAGACTTGAAAGCAAATAAAAATAAGGTATTTGGTGATTCTGAAATTGTCATAAGACAAGTAAGAAACACCATCCATTGTCTTTCAAGTAATTTCAAACATTATCAGTTAGAGGTATGGGAACTAATCAAGTCTTTTGATTCATTTAATATTAGTTATGTTCCTCACTCATTGAACTATGATGTTGACTTACTAGTTAATGTTGCATCTAGATTAATACCTTCAAATCAATTGATGCCTGACACTTTCTCCGTTGAACTTTTGTAAAGGCCCTCAATCCGTGACAACATAACTAGTTGGAGAGTCTTGACAATGATCAACATATTATAAGATTCTTACAACTCAAAGACACATTCAAATACTCTGTTATAGATGAGGGTCAACATGATCTAATGGTGAACTCGGATGCTACTTATCAATATCAACAAAAAATTCAATTGGGTTCAACCAACATTATCCCTAAGACTGTAGTAAGAATGGAGAAACCTTACGATCTCCAGTATAAGTTCAATAAGGATACAAACTGCAAAACCAACAAATCATCAATGTCGTTTGAAGTGGTAAATCTCATAACAAGAACCATAACTCAAAATATCCATTTGGGAAAGAACTTCTCTCTTGAAGAAAAACAATCTTACATCAAATTATTCAAGGAATACAAAGACATCTTTTCCTGGACATATGAAGACTTCAAGACATATGACACTAGGATCATACAACACGTCATTCCGATTAAGCCTCAGACAAAACATTTTCAACAAAATAT
Source organism: Picea sitchensis (assembly GCA_010110895.2). Classification (NCBI taxonomy): domain Eukaryota; kingdom Viridiplantae; phylum Streptophyta; class Pinopsida; order Pinales; family Pinaceae; genus Picea; species Picea sitchensis. The sequence continues at coordinate 24,135 of SNQJ01S0034758.1, forward strand.
GAGGAAGATGCATCCCAGTCTTGAGCCTCAGGTCAAAAGCCTCAAGTGAAAGAATAGTTGAACAAGTTATTAGCTGCTAATATTACATTCCCATTCAGACATACTCAATGGATCTCTAAATGGTACTAGTGAGGAAAACTAATGGAGATATAAGGCTATGTATTGACTTCAAGAACTTGAACAAAACCTTGGAGAAAGACAACTACCCAGTGCCCCCCTATGGATCAAATCTTGCAATGTGTATCCGACTCTGAAATGATCTCCCTTTTAGATGGATTTTCTAGATATAACCAAGTCCTAGTTTCCCATGATGATCAACTGAAGAGTACCTTTCAGACTAAATGGGGAACGTATTCTTACAAGAATATGTCATTCAATATGATCAACGTTGGAGAAAATTTCCAAAGAGCAATAGATATTGCCTTCGTAGGCCTGCTTGGAGAGTGTGTTGTGGTGTATCTAGATGATGTTACTATCTTCTCCAGGGATAAAAAAATACCATATAACCCATTTGAGGAGAGTATTCAATAGGTGCAAGAGGTATGGTATTTCCCTCAATCCCAAAAAATCTATGTTTGTACTCGATCAGGATTCGTAGTTTCAAAACATGGTATGAAAATTGAACCTCAAGGGACTGAAACTATTTCCAATATACCTCCTCCCCATAACAAAAAGGCTATGTAGTCCTTCCTGGGGAGAATAAATTTTGTGAGAAGATTTGTCCCTAGCTTTTCCAAAACAATAAATCCCCTGCAAGACGTGATAAAAAATGAAGAATTTAAATGGGGATCTAAAAAAGAGTCTTTTGATCAAATTAAAGCAGAAATAGCGCAAGATCCTACACTTTTAAGCCCAAATTTCAGTCGAGACTTTATTCTCTATACTTTCGCATCTGACATTGCATTCATAGTTGTTCTAACACAAAAAAAGTAGGAAGGATACAAATTTTCAGTGGCTTTTATGAGCTCTGAGTTACTAGGATCACAATTGAATTACCCAGAGGTGGAAAAACTAGCCTACGTAGTATTCAAAGATGTAAAACACTTCAGGCCCTACTTGATAAAATCAAATACCAAGGTCACTATCCCTTATCTCGTTGTTAGAAACCTCCTAGTATAGATGGATCTAGGGAGGAAAAGAGTTAACTGGATAACAACCTTACAAGAATACGACCTAGAGATCAAACCTACCAAAATTGTCAAAGGGAAGGGCTTATGTAAACTAGTGGCTGAATCAGCAAGCGATGAAGTATAGGAAGATGCCTTGTATCAAGACCAGGAGCTTATTGAAAGAGAAGTTTTCTACATCCCTGTTAACTCAGACAAGTGGCATTATGAAATGAAATATTACTCAACCCATGGGTCAACCCCACATTATTTGGAACCTAAGAAGAAGAGAGCTCTTAGACTCAAATAAAATCAATATCAGATCATTCAAGGAATGTTATGTAGGAATAATTATAATTGTGTTTTCCTAAGATGTATTGAGGAGAGAGATGCATAAAAGGTTCTATCTGAGCTTCATGATGGGCCAGATGGTGGGAATTTTGGAGGTGACACTATTTTTCACACAAGATCCTCACGACGAGCTATTATTGGCCTACTTTGTTCAAATATTCTCACACATATGCAATGAAATTCCTAGAATGTCAAAAGTTGGATGGAAGAGAAAGGAAATCTACCTCCCCCCTACATCCTGTGATTATAGAACACCTTTTCCAACAATGGGGTCTGGATGTGATTGGGGAAATTAACCCCAAATCCTCTCATCTGCACAAATATATTTTGACAACTACATATTTTTTCACTAGATGGACAAAAGCAATTCCCCTGAAGATAATCAATGACAACCAGGTGACATCATTCCTTGAATCTCATATTATCACTAGATTTGGAGTCCTTGAGTCCTTGTTTTTTATAATGCCAAATATTTTTATTCTCTGGAATTAACTGAATATGCTCTTGAACATAACATTAAAGTTAAATATTCAGTAAACTACTGTCCATGGGGGAATGGGTTGGCTGAGTCAACAAATAAAATCCTAAAGAAAAAGTATCAAGGATCATCAAAAGAATTGGCATCTAGCCCTCTAGAACGCCCTTTCGGTTGACAGAGTAACACCCAAGTCCTCTATTGGTAATTCCCCCTTCTTCCTAGTCTATGGAAAGGAAGCAACTTTTCCTACCCATACCTTCTTGCCATCCCTACAACTTTGTCAATCTGTCTAAGATGAAGAATACCCTGTAATGCAAGATAGGTTCAACATGTTGCTAAAACTGGAAGAAGAGAGGGAAAAGGACAAAATGAACTTCATGCGACATAAAGAAGTAATTAAAAAGAGGTTTGATAAATAATATGTGGGAAATAAAGATTTTCAAGAGGGAGATCTTGTTCTTAAATGGGACAAAGCAAATGAGCTTAAGGATAGACATACAAAGTTCCAAAAGTTGTGGTTGGGCCCATATCTAATTCACCAGAAATCTAGTCCTGTAACATTTAAAATCAGAACGTTGGAGGGAGACGTCGAGGAGATCCTTGTCAATGGTCAAATCCTCAAACGATACTTCTCCTGATCACCCCTGGTAGTGTAGTCTTGTACAAAATAGGATCATTTTTCGACTTTCTCTAGAATAAAAATTTGTTTTAGTTTTTATTTTAGCACTTCATTTTTCTACCACAATCAAACTCTTGCTAACCTCTTTTTCATTTGAATTACCGAAAATGTTTTTCAGGCCTAGAAAGTACCTTGCGGGTGAATGGATGGTTAGGTATTCATTGTAATGATGAAATTTATTGTATTTTGTTTTGAACAACTTAATTCAACTTATGGTTATACATTAAGGGAAGAACTCATCAATATTTGTTTCAAAAGATCACCAATTGTACATAACATGTGGATAAGTCGCTAGAGTCAAAAGGAGATTGGTTTCATGTGTGATTGTTCTCATATTCATATCATTGTTCAACCAACATGATACAATAAAAAATCTTTTGTTTTTAGGATGATTCTTGTGAAGCCTACCTATCCCATAGATTCTTAACCTTAAGGAAAATATATTGGAAAAGAACCCATGAAGCTAAATACTGACTGAGACTTGCTTATCAAAATGAATCTTGTATCACCCCACTGAAAAAAAAGGAAGTTGAAAGCACTATTGTTAGTGTGGGAAGTATAAGTAAACCCGTCGGGGATATGGATGTTCGCTGGAAGCTAGGTTATGCTCGTATGATACCAAGGCAACTTCGTTGGCAGTGAAGCAATGACAGGAAAAAAAGAGATGAGGATTACAATGTGGTCTTATAACAGTCAAATGCCAGCCTCCGTGGTGTTCTCCTCCTCCCAAATTCTCTAAATAAATTAAATTTTCCCATCTTTAATGCTCACCCTTGAATTATCCTGAATATCACCAAAAACAGTAAAATATCCTCATATTTTCTATAAAATAGTTTTTGTGGGGTCCACGTCATTGGTTAGCCTGTAACTTTGGTGATAAATCATACAACCTAATGAGCATTATCTAGTGATTATTTTGAGACAGAGATAATTGGTTCTCCCATACAAGTCGCTATTTGTTTTGAGAACACAACAACCCCACCAAAACTATTAGTTTAGGTGGAGGCCCATACTACCAAATTTTTACAAGGCACTACTCTTTACTCACCTGGTTATTTATTCACCTACAAACCAAATATCTTGCGTAGGGCCAACCGAACCAAAAAGAATAAACTCTTCACTAGTATTCAAGTTCGACATCCTACACTCTTCCTACATGGTTACTTGGGATTTATTCCCCCCTTTTTTATTCACTCAACCTTGTTCTTTGTCTTTTCATCATCACACCTTTTCCCCGATCTATATTGTCTTCACTTTCGAAATCCCGATGAAGACACCTCATAACGTTTTCGTCAGGGAAACAATGATTCAAGTAATCATTTGTATCCCTTCTTACGAATTTCCGAGGACGACACGCCCCTTTTGTAAGGCCAAGTCATAATCCAAGAGGTACACTAGGATTGGATCCTGAAGCCACGTCAACATGATTTTTCATGCAAGCCCCATTTCTAGTTAAGTCACACAACCTCTCTCGCTCCCACACGTGGCATGCTCCTACTCGTAGGTTATTTTTGGAGAAATCTTTCGTCGTCACTAAAAACTTTAGGCATACATCTACCCTCTCTTCCACATGTTTCCGACAATGACACCTCTCACACAGGGCATCGATGACCAATATTTAACTCATCCTACTGTTGAGATCAACCTGGAAATCGCTGACTACTTCATGACCGTTATATCCAAACCATCCTATACCTATCCCACACGGTTACAATAATGTCTTATCATTGTGATTAAGGAGAATATTTGTGTTGAGTGATTGGATCAATGGATATTAAAAGATTATTATGAACCCTTAAGTAATCTCATTGAGATTAAATGATATGTTTAAAATTTTTCATCGTCAGAGGATCGCCCATGATCCTTGTCAACATATCTTACCACCACAAACATCTGACGACGACGACGTTTCGACGATCTCATCCTTCCATCAGCCCCACTCCTCTGGTGATATAGTTAACAGTCATAACATATGAACTTCCTGCGACTACATTCATATCACCGTGTATCGAGTCTAAGTTGTAACACACTTCTTCATTAATTTCACCCAGTTTTGGAGGGAATTCATAAATGTTTAAATGTTATTCAGACTTAATATTTTCTTACTTGTCTATATTCTCACTAAGGAAGATAGGTACTGTAGCGGCAGTGGTATGACCTATTTGTTCGTTTATTATTGTCTATGGTCTACAAGTAAGTGTTTTAGACATAATTTAGTAGTTTTTATCTATATCACTATAGGCACGCTCTTAATCACTCAATTTTATGTTTTGCGCAGGCGTAAAAAAAATGTCCCAAATGTTGACAAGAAAGGGAAAAATCCAAACCTCTGGGGTGCTTGTTCCTGCCTCAGTCCCAGAATCCTTCAATGTTTCCGATACAAATAGTTATGATTAACACACTCCCATGATTAATATCTATACTTCAAATTTTTTTCACATAATGTCATCAATGGAAAGTAAACCGTAAATTGCGCTTTCGCTATACTGCTAGATGCCTCTGGTACTTGCTGTTACTTCTCCCTGCTAGGCGAGCTTCAATCACCATGTTGATTTTGTCGGTATGTTTGTTAAGTTGGATTTTAACAGAGATCATTTCTAAAGACGCCATCCAAGTTTTCATAGTGGTTAAGGTTCACTATTTAACTATGGTAAGAAGTATATTTTTCATTTTAAAAATCAAACTGTTTTAACTTTATTAATTAATTCTTTTTACACAAATTAAAAATAAAAAATAAATTTAAATTTAAATCACTACAAAATTAAATTTTTAATTAAAATGTAAATTTATTTATAATTAAATGCAAAGGGAAAGAACATATGCCAACTCCCACAACTCCTTTATTCACTTGGTAAATATTAAGCATCATAGAGTGGGCTCACTAATATCCATTAGATGATGAATAATGTCTGTTTAACCAACATGATGCACAAGGTAGTGAGCTACCAGACCAGATAGTGAGTCAATTATTAGCTTACTATATGGTGCTTAATATTGTCTTCAGTCACTCAATCACCATGAATTCAATCATCTCATATGTATTCTTGTTTATTGAGCTAGGATACCATAGTTCATTCTCCCATTTGAAGTGCAAGTTTTTCCTCCTTACCTTTGTAAAAGCAATCCTCACCAAATTCAGTGAGCAAGAGTCCATGTAGGGCTTTTTAGAGCTCGAAAGTGTTCATTATTGTTTTTAAAAGTTCAAAACCATTCAATGTTTTGTGAAAATGATACAGCGTTAGAACCAAGTCCTTCATGCATTTGAATCTGAATCAATTTATAAGCTCATAGGTATAAAAAAAAATTGTAAAAATGATCCACCATTAGAACCAAGTCCTTCATGCATTTGAATCTGAATCCATTTATAGGCTCACAACTATAAAAAAATATAGCGATGGACATATTTTAATAAGTTCATAGAAAATATGAGGTAGTTCAAGGGTTTTGTAGTTGAAATTTTCAGGGTGTTCAGAAGAGTAGAGTAGTTTAAGTGTTTCAAAATAGTTGTTTTGAGGGAAAACATGTATATCAAGAGCTTAGAGCCCTGCATACTCTAGTTTTTTAGCACTATCATTCAAATATTGTTATGTTTAGGAGAATTTCAAGAAAATGCACGAGAAGGTCAGTGTATTGTGGTTCAACTTAATGTGAAAATATATGGGAATTGGGTGTAGAATTTGAGTTTCAATCGAGAAAAAATTGACTTTCTTTCAACGTACCAAGGTTAAGCATGCTTAACCATAGAGTCAGAGTCCAACTATATATCATGTTTACAATGGTTGAAGTAGTAACAAAATCTTTGTCCTTCATCCACCATATTTGCATAACATTCATCTTCATTCCAATTTGATGCCAACTTCTCGTCCACCACATGAGGATGTTGAAGAGATCACAGTGTTTCCTCCAAATACACAGAATCATAATTCTCTGGCAAGGAATAGGAATTCTAAAGATATTCTATCGATTGTAACACCATGTTTCCCCCAACATGAAAATATATGTCTAAATGTCGCCATGAGTCATGGTTGGTATGTTTAATGATTGGACCATGATGAACAATCAAAATGATAAAATGCATTTTTATGATAATGAAAAAAATTTGCTGATGGGTGGAGCACGTACACAGAGATGATGCCATGAGAGCGAAATAATGAGGAAATTTCCTTACCAATTTAATATTCAAGAAACAACCAAGATTTCCATTTTCCCCATAATTATCTAATGAAGGAATTTAGTAGTTGAAATACCAAAGCAACAACCAATGAAAAAAGGAACAACCAAAGCAAGCCCATCTAGCAAAGATACTTCATCTAAGAGTCAGATAGCTACAAACATATCTTTAACTGGACATAGTTCAAGATATACTATCCCACCTTCCCTGATTACTTTTGAAATTTTTAATAGAAATGTTCATAACTACATGGTAGACTCGGGGGCCACTTCTAATGTCATGCCTCTCAAAGTTTGTGAAAAGATTAATGTCAAACCCGAGGCATCTGATATTCAGATTATTTAGTTAGATAGAACTCGAGTCAAAGTAATTGGGGAACTAAAAAATGTTTTGATCATAATGTATGCTAACCCTAAAATTCATCAAACTATTGATATTATCGTGGTGGATATACCTGATAACTATGACATGCTTTTGAGTAGAGATTAGTCTGCTATGTTGAATGGATATTTTGCTACTGACTCGTCACATTTATGGCTTCCTTTCAATGTAAAACTCAATTACATACAAATTGATAGGGAGAGATATATGAAGCATGTAGTGATTGATTTGAACGACACAAATGAACCTGTGATGTTTAACGATTCGATTTTGGGTATTTATTCATATGATACATTTTTGGGGAATTACACATATGAAACATCTTCTTTTCCAAAATCTAATACACAATCTCAAATCCTTCATTGCACTCAGATTGTCGAGTCCAACAATAATATAGTATATCATACTAACATTACTTCTAGTGTACAATCTAACATAATTCCTGAAGATATATTAGAGGTGTTCATTAACTCTACTAACCCCACTAATCCTAAAAAATTTGAAAACTCAAAATCAACTATTCAACCCAAAAAGGAAGATCCTAATATGTGGATGTTGTTTTTTGATGGATCTAAATCTTTAGAAGGTGCAGGTGTTGGTTTCATACTCAAATATCCAAAAGGAAAGAAAACATTAATTGCATGCATACTAGAATTCCAATGGACCAACAATACTATCGAATATGAAGCTTTATTACAAGGATTGAAAAAGGCAGTAGACTTGAAAGAAAAGAAAATTAAGGTATTTGGTGATTCTGAAATTGTCATAAGACAGGTAAGAAACACCATCCATTGTATTTCAAGTAATCTCAAACATTATCATTTAGAGGTATGGGAACTAATCAAGTCTTTTGATTCATTTAATATTATTTATGTTCCTCACTCATTGAACTATGATGTTGACTTACTAGTGAATGTTGCATCTAGATTAATACCTTCAAATCGATTGATGCCTGACACTTTCTCTATCTAACTTTTGTACAGGCCCTCAATCCATGACAACATAACTATCTGGAGAGTCTTGGAAATGATCAACATATTATAAGATTCTTACACCTTAAAGACACATTCAAATACTCTGTTATAGATGAGGTCAGCATGATCTAATGGTGAACTCAGATGCTATTGATCAAGCTCAACAAAGAATTCAATTGGGTTCAACCAACATTATCCCTAAGAATGTAGTAAGAATGGAGAAACTTTACGATCTCCAGTATAAGTTCAAGAAGGATACAAACTGCAAAACCAACAACTCATCAATGTAGTTTGAAGTGGTAAATCTCATAACAAGAACCACAACTCAAAATATAAATTTTTGAAATAAATTCTCTCCTGAAGAAAAACAATCTTACATCAAATTATTCAAGGAATACAAAGACATATTTTCTTGGACATATGAAGACCTCAAGACATATGACACCAGGATCATACAACACACCATTCCAATTAAGCCTCAGACAAAAACGTTTCAACAAAATATGAGGAAGATGCATCCCAGTCTTAAGCCTTGGGTCAAAGAAGAGTTGAATAAGTTATTAGTTTCTAAGATTATATTCCCATTCAGACATACTCAATGGATATCTAACCTGGTACCACTGAGGAAAAATAATGGAGATACAAGGATATGTATTGACTTCAGGAACTTGAACAAAGCCTTGGAGAAAGACAACTACCCAGTGCCCCCTATGGAGAAAATATTGCAATGTGTATTCGACTTTGAAATGCTCTCCCTTTTAGATGGATTTTCTAGATATAACCAAGTCCTAGTTTCCCATGATGATCAACTGAAGACTACCTTTCAGACTAAATGGGGAACATAATCTTACAAGAAGATGTCATTCAATATGATCAACGCTGGAGAAAATTTCCAAAGAGAAATGGATATCGCTTTCATAGGCCTACTTGGAGAGTGTGTTGTGGTCGGTTGACATTCATAGTTTCAAAACATGGTATGAAAATTGAACCTGAAAGGACTAAAACTATTGCCAATATACCTCCTCCCCATAACAAAAATGCTATCCAGTCCTTCCTAGGGAGAATAAATTTTGTGAGAATATTTGTCCCTAGCTTTGCTAAAATAGTAAAACCCCTGCAAGACGTGATAAAAAAATTCAGAATTCAAATGGGGATCTAAAAAAAATGAGTCATTTGATCAAATTAAAGTAGAAATAGTGCAAGCTCCTACACATTTAAGCCCAGATTTCGGTCGAGAGTTTATTCTCTATAATTTTGCATTATACATTGCATTCGTAGTTGTTCTAACAAAAAAAAATCAAGAAGGATACAAATTTTTAGTGGCTTTTATGAGCTCAGAGTTAGTAGGAGCACAATTGAATTACCTAGAGGTGGAAAAATAGTCCTATGTAGTATTCAAAGATGTAAAACACTTCAGACCCTACTTGATAAAATCAAATACCAAGGTCATTTTCCTTTATCCCGTTATTAGAAACCTCTTGGTACAAAAGGATCTGGGGAAGAAAAGAGCTAACTAGATAACAACCTCACAAGAATGTTACCTAGAGATCAAACATGAAAAAATTGTCAAAGGGAAGGGGTTATGTAAACTAGCGGATGAGTCGACAAGCGATGAAGTACAAGAATATGACTTGTATCAACACCAAGAGCTTCTTGAAAGAGAAGTTTTCTACATCCCTATTAACTCAGACCAATGGCATTATGAAATTAAATATTACTCAACCCATGGATCAACCCCACATTATCTGGAACCTAAGAAAAAGAGATCTCTTGGACTCAAATAAAATCAATATCAGATCATTCAAGGAATGTTATACAGGAAGAATTATGATGGTGTTTTCCTAAGATGTATTGAGAAGAGAGATGCATCAAAGGTTCTATCTGAGCTTCATGATGGCCCATATGGTGGGAATTTCGAAGGTGACACTATTTCGCACAAGATCCTCATGACGAGATATTATTGGCCTACTTTGTTCAAATATTCTCATGCATATGAAAGGAAATGCCTATAATGTCAAGAGTTGGTTGGGAGAGAAAGGAAATATACCTTCCCTTACAACCTATGATTTTAGACCACCTTTTCCAACAATGTTTTTGGACGTGTTTGGGGAAATTAACCCCAACTCCTCTCAACTACACAAATATATTTTGACAACAACATATTATTTCATTAGATGGATGGAAGCAGTTCCTCTGAAGACAATCAACGAAAACCAGGTGACATCGTTCCTTAAATCTCATATTATCACTAGATTTGGAGTCCTTGAGACCTTGTTTTTTATAATGCCAAGTATTTTTATTCTCTGAAATTAACTGAATATGCTGAATGGAACATTAAAGTTAAATATTCAGTAAACTACTATCCACATGGGAATGGGTTTCCCGAGTCAACAAATAAAATCCTGATCAAAATCCTAAAGAAAAAGTATCAAGGATCATCAAAAGAATTGGCATCTATCCCTCTAGAATTCCCTTTGGGCTGACAGAGTAACACCCAAGTCCTCTATTGGTAATCCCTCTTCTTCCTAGTCTATGGAAATGAAGCAACTTTGTCTACCCATACTTTCTTTCCATCCCTACAACTTGCTCAATCTGTCCAAGATGAAGCATGCCCTGTAATGCAAGATAGGTTGAACATGTTGTTGAAACTGGAAGAAGAGAGGGAAAAGGAAAAAATGAACTTCAAGTGACATCAAGAAGTAATTAGAAAGTGGTTTGATAAATAATTTGTGGGAAATAAATATTTTCAAGAGGGATATCTTGTTCCTAAATGGGACAAATCAAATAAGCTTAAAGGTAGACATATAAAGTTCAAAAAGTTATGGTTGGCTGCATATCTAATTCACTAGAAATTTGGTCCTATAACATTTAAAATCAGAACGTTGGAGGGAGACGTGGAGGAGCTCCTTGTCAATGGTCAAATCCTCAAATGATACTCCTCCTGATCACCCCTGGTAGTGTAGTCTTGTACATAATAGGATCCTTTTTCGACTTTCTCTAGAATACAAATTTGTTTTTGTTTTTATTTTAGCACTTCATTTTTCTGCCACAATCAAGCTCTTGCTAACCTCTTTTGCATCTGAATTACTGAAACTGTTTTTCAGGCCTAGAAACTACCTTGCGGATTTATGGTTGGTTAGGTATTCATTGTAATGATGAAATGTATTGTATTTTTATTTGAACAACTTAATTCAACTTATGGTTATACATTAAGGGAAGAACTCGTCAGTATTTGTTTCAAAATATCACCAACTATACACAACATGTGGATAAGTCACTAGAGTCAACAGGAGATTGGTTTCCCGTGTAACTATTCTCATATTCATCTCATTTTTCAACTAACATGATACATTAACAATTCTTGTGTTTTTATGATTATTCTTGTGAAGCCTCCATGTCCCATAACTTCTTAACCTGAAGGAAAATCTGCTGGGAAAGAACCCATGAAGCTAAATACTGACTAAGACTTTCTTATCAAAATGACACTTGTATCACCCCACTTCCTTCACACCCTACATGAAAATGCATATCTTTAACCAAAATCTAAAAGGGTGGACATATACTGAAAAAAAGGTAAGTTGAAAGCACTATTGTTAGTGTGGGAAGTATAAGTAAACCCGTCGGGGCTATGGATGCTCGCTGGAAGCTAGGTTATTCGCGTATGATACCAAGGCAACTTCGTCGAGGCTATGGACGCTCGCAGGCAGCGAAGCAATGCCAGGAAAAAAGTAGATGAGGATTACAATGTGGTCTTAAAACTGTCAAATACCAGCCTCCGTGGTGTTCTCTTCCTCCTAGATTCTCTAAATAAATTAAATTTTCCCATCTTTAATGCTCACCCTTGAATTATCCTGAATATCACCAAGAACAGTAAAATATCCTCATATTTTCTATAAAACAATTTTTGTGGGGTCCACGTCATTGGTTAGCCTATAAATTTGGTGATAAAACATACGACCTGAAAAGCATTATCTAGTTATTATTTTGAGATAGAGATAACTGTTTCTCCTGTACAAGTCGCTATTTGTTGTGAGAACACAACAACCCCACCAAAACTATTAGTTTAGGTGGAGGCCCATACTACCAAATTTTTACAAGGCATTACTCTTTACTCGCCTGGTTATTTATTCACCTACAAACCAAATATCTTGCGTAGGGCCAACCGAACCAAAAAGAATAAACTCTTCACTAGTATTCAAGTTCAACATCCTGCACTCTTCGTACATGGTTACTTGGGATTTATTCCCCCCCTTTTTATTCACTAACCTTGTTCTTTGTATTTTCATTGTCACACCTTTTACCCAATCTATATTGCCTTCACTTTCAAAATCCCGATGACGCCGCCCCATAACATTGTTGTCAGGGAACCAACGATTCAAGTAATCATTTGTATGCCTTCTTACGAATTTTCGATGACGACGATTGCCCTTTTGCAAGGCCAAGTCATAATCCAAGAGGTACACTAGGATTGGATCCTGAAGCCACGTCAACATGATTTTTTGTGCAAGCCCCATTTCTAGTCAAGTCACGCAACCTCTCTTTCTCCCACATGTGGCAAGATCCTACTCGCAGGTTCTTTTCGGAGAAATATTTTGTCATCGATAAAAACTTTGGGCATACATGTACCCTCGCCTCCACATGTTGCTGACGATGACACTTCTCACACAGGGCGTTGATGGCCAATATTTAACTCATCCTATTGTTGAGATCAACTTAGAAATCGTTGTCTTCTTCATGACCATTAGATCCAAACCATCCTATACCTGGACCACACGGGTACAATAATGTCTTATCACTATGATTAAGGAGAAGATTTGTGTTGAGTGATTGGATCGATGAATATTAAAATCCTATTATGAACCCTTAAGTACTCTCATTAATATTAAATGATATGTTTAAAATTTGTCATCATCAGAGGATCGTCCACGATCCTTGTCAACATATATTACCACCACAAACATCTGACGACGACGACCTTTCGACAATCTCGTCCTTCCATCAAGTATTCAACCCAAAAAGGGAGATCCTAATATGTGGATGTTGTTTTTTGATGGATCTAAACATTTAGAAGGTCCAGGTGTTGGTTGCATACTCAAAGATCCAAAAGGAAAGAAAACATTAATTGCATGCATACTAGAATTCCAATGCACCAACAATGTTGCCAAATATGAAGCTTTATTACAAGGATTGAAAAATAAATTAGACTTGAAAGAAAATAAAAATAAGGTATTTGGTGATTCTGAAATTGTCATAAGACAGGTAAGAAACACCATCCATTGTCTTTCAAGTAATCTCAAACATTATTAGTTAGAGGTATGGGAACTAATCAAGTCTTTTGATTCATTTAATATTAGTTATGTTCCTCACTCATTGAACTATGATGTTGACTTACTAGTGAATGTTGCATCTAGATTAATACCTTCAAATTGATTGATGCTTGACACTTTCTCCGTCGAACTTTTGTAAAGGCCCTCAATCCATGACAACATAACTAGCTGGAGAGTCTTGACAATGATCAACATATTATAAGATTCTTACACCTCAAAGACACATTCAAATACTCTGTTATAGATGAGGGTCAGCATGATCTAATGCTGAACTCGGATGCTACTTATCAATATCAACAAAGAATTCAATTGGGTTCTACCAACATTATCCCTAAGAATGTAGTAAGAATGGAGAAACCTTACGATCTCCAGTATAAGTTCAAGAAGGATACAAACTGCAAAACCAACATCTCATCAATGCAGTTTGAAGTGGTAAATCTCATAACAAGAGCCATAACTCAAAATATCCATTTGGGAAAGAACTTTTCTCTTGAAGAAAAACAATCTTACATCAAATTATTCTAGGAATACAAAGACATCTTTTCCTGGACATATGAAGACCTCAAGACATATGACACCAGGATCATACAACACATCATTCTAATTAAGCCTCAGACAAAACATTTTCAACAAAATATGAGGAAGATGCATCCCATTCTTGAGCCTCAGGTCAAAAGCCTCAAGTCAAAGAAGGAATGGGGAACGTATTCTTACAAGAATATGTCATTCAATATGATCAATGCTGGAGAAAATTTCCAAAGAGCAATGGATATTGCCTTCATAGGCCTGCTTGGAGAGTGTGTTGTGGTGTATCTAGATGATGTTACTATCTTCTCCAGGGATAAAAAAATACCATATAACCCATTTGAGGAGAGTATTCAATAGGTGCAAGAGTTATGGTATTTCCCTCAATCCCAAAAAATCTATGTTTATAGTCGATTGGGATTCGTAGTTTCAAAACATGGTATGAAAATTGAACCTGAAGGGACTGAAACTATTTCCAATATACCTCCTCCCCATAACAAAAAGGATATTAGTCCTTCCTGGGGAGAATAAATTTTGTGAGAAGATTTGTCCCTAGCTTTTCCGAAACAGTAAAACCCCTACAAGACATGATAAAAAAATGAAGAATTTAAATGGGGATCTAAAAAAAGAGTCTTTTGATCAAATTAAAGTAGAAATAGCGCAAGATCCTACACTTTTAAGCCCAAATTTCAGTTGAGACTTTATTCTCTATACTTTCGCATCTGACATTGCATTCATAGTTGTTCTAACACAAAAAAAGCAGGAAGGATACGAATTTTCGGTGGATTTTATGAGCTCGGAGTTACTAGGATCACAATTGAATTACCCAGAAGTGGAAAAACTAGCCTACGTAGTATTCAAAGATGTAAAACACTTCAGGCCCTACTTGATAAAATCAAATACGAAGGTCACTGTCCCTTATCCTGTTGTTAGAAACCTCCTGGTATAGATGGATCTAGGGAAGAAAAGAGTTAACTGGATAACGACCTTACAAGAATACGACCTAGAGATCAAACCTGCCAAAATTGTCAAAGGGAAGGGCTTATGTAAACTAGTGGCTGAATCGGCAAGCAATGAAGAATAGGAAGATGCCTTTTATAAAGACCAAGAGATTATTGAAAGAGAAGTTTGCTACATCCCTATTAACTCAGACCAATGGCATTATGAAATGAAATATTACTCAATCCATGGGTCAACCCCACATTATTTCGAACCTAAGAAGAAGAGAGCTCTTAGACTTAAATGAAATCAATATCAAATCATTCAAGGAATGTTATGAAGGAATAATTATAATGGTGTTTTCCTAAGATGTATTGAGGAGAGAGATGCATAAAAGGTTCTATCCGAGCTTCATGATGGACCATATGGTGGGAATTTCAGAGGTGACACTATTTCTCACACAAGATCCTCACGACGAGCTATTATTGGCCTACTTTGTTCAAATATTCTCATGCATATGCAAGGAAATTCGTATAATGTCAAAAGTTGGATGGGAGAGAAAGGAAATCTACCTTCCCCCTGCAACATGTGATTATAGAACACCTTTTCCAACAATGGGGTCTGGATGTGATTGGGGAAATTAACCCCAAATCCTCTCATCTGCACATATATATTTTGACAACCACATATTATTTCACTAGATGGACAAATGCAATTCCCCTAAAGATAGTCAACGACAACCAGGTGACATCATTCCTTGAATCTCATACTATCACTAGATTTGGAGTCCTTGAGTCCTTGTTTTTTATAATGCCAAGTATTTTTATTCTCTGGAATTAACTGAATATGCTCTTGAATGGAACATTAAAGTTAAATATTCAGTAAACTACTATCCATGGGGGAATGGGTTGGTTGAGTCAATAAATAAAATCCTGATCAAAATCCTAAAGAAAAAGTATCAAGGATCATTAAAAGAATTGGCATCTAGCCCTCTAGAACGCCCTTTTGGTTGATAGAGTAACACCCAAGTCCTCTATTGGTAATCCCCCCTTCTTCCTAGTCTATGGAAAGGAAGAAACTTTTCCTACCCATGCCTTCTTGCCATCCCTACAACTTTCTCAATCTGTCTAAGATGAATCATGCCCTGTAATGCAAGATAGGTTGAACATGTTGTTGAAACTGAAAGAAGAGAGGGAAAAGGAGAAAATGAACTTCATGCGACATCAAGAAGTAAGTAAAAAGTGGTTTGATAAATAATATGTGGGAAATAAAGATTTTCAAGAGGGAGATCTTGTTCTTAAATGGGAAAAATCAAATGAGCTTAAGGGTAGACATACAAAGTTCCAAAAGTTATGGTTGGGCCCATATCTAATTCACCAGAAATATGGTCCTGTAACATTTAAAATCAGAACATTGGAGGGAGATGTGGAGGAGCTCCTTGTCAATGGTCAAATCCTCAAACTATACTTTTCCTAATCACCCCTGGTAGTGTAGTCTTATACATAATAGGATCATTTTTCGGCTTTCTCTAGAATAAAAATTTGTTTTTGTTTTTATTTTAGCACTTCATTTTCCTGCCACAATCAAGCTCTTGCTAACCTCTTTTTCATCTGAATTACCGAAAATGTTTTTCAGGCCTAGAAAGTACCTTGCGGGTGAATGGTTGGTTATGTATTCATTGTAATGATGAAATGTGTTGTATTTTGTTTTGAACAACTTAATTCAACGTATGGTTATACATTAAGGGAAGAACTCATCAGTATTTGTTTCAAAAGATCACCAATTGTACATAACATGTGGATAAGTCGCTAGAGTCAAAAGGAGATTGGTTTCCTGTGTGACTATTCTCATATTCATATGATTGTTCAACCAACACGATACAATAAAAATTATTTTGTTTTTAGGATGATTCTTGTGAAGCCTACCTGTCCCATAGATTATTAACCTTAAGGAAAATATATTGGAAAAGAACCCATGAAGCTAAATACTGACTGAGACTTGCTTATCAAAATGAATCTTGTATCACCCCACTGAAAAAAGAAGAAGTTGAAAGCACTATTGTTAGTGTGGGAAGTATAAGTAAACCCATCAGGGATATGGATGATCATTGGAAGCTAGGTTATGCTCGTATGATACCAAGGCAACTTCGTCGAGGCTATGGATGCTCGCTGGCAGCGAAGCAATGCCAGGAAAAAAAGAGATGAGGATTACAATGTGGTCTTAAAATAGTCAAATACTAGCCTCAGTGGTGTTCTCCTCCTCCCAGATTCTCTAAATAAATTAAATTTTCCAATCTTTAATGCTCACCCTTGAATTATCCTGAATATCACCAAAAACAATAAAATATCCTCATATTTTCTATAAAACAGTTTTTGTGGGGTCCACGTCATTGGTTAGCCTGTAACTTTGGTGATAAATCATACAACCTAAAAAGCATTATCTAGTGATTATTTTGAGACAAAGATAATTGGTTCTCTCGTACAAGTCGCTATTTGTTGTGAGAACACAACAACTCCACCAAAAATATTAGTTTAGGTGGAGGCCCATACTACAAATTTTTTACAAGGCATTACTCTTTACTCACCTAGTTATTTATTCACCTACAAACCAAATATCTTGCGTAGGGCCAACCGAACCAAAAAGAATTAAGTCTTCACTAGTATTCAAGTTCAACATCCTGCACTCTTCGTACATGGTTACTTGGGATTTATTCCCCCCTTTTTTATTCACTCAACCTTGTTCTTTGTCTTTTCATCGTCACACCTTTTCCCCGATCTATATTGTCTTCACTTTCAAAATCCTGATGAAGACACCTCATAACGTTTTCGTCGGGGAAACAATGATTAAGTAATCATTTGTATCCCTTCTTATGAATTTCCGACGATGACACGCCCCTTTTGTAAGACCAAGTCATAATCCAAGAGGTACACAAAGATTGGATCCTGAAGCCACGTCAACATGATTTTTCATGCAAGCCCCATTTCTAGTTAAGTCACACAACCTCTCTCGCTCCCACATGTGGCATGCTCCTACTCATAGTTTCTTTTTGGAGAAATCTTTCGTCATCAATAAAAACTTTAGGCATACATCTGCCCTCTCCTCCATATGTTTCCGACAATGACACCTCTCAGACAGGGCATCGATGACCAATATTTAACTCATCCTACTGTTGAGATCAACCTAGAAATCGCCGACTACTTCATGACCGTTATATCCAAACCATCCTATACCTGGCCCACACGGTTACAATAATGTCTTATCACTATGATTAAGGAGAAGATTTGTGTTGAGTGATTGGATCGATGAATATTAAAAGATTATTATGAACCCTTAAGTAATCTCATTGAGATTAAATGATATGTTTAAAAGTTGTCATCGTTAGAGGATCGTCCATGATCCTTGTCAACATATCTTACCACCACAAACATCTGACGATGACGACGTTTCGATGATCTCATCCTTCCATCAGCCCCACTCCTTTGGTGATATAGTTAACAGTCATAACATATGAACTTCCTGTGACTACATTCATATCACCATGTATTGAGTCTAAGTTGTAACACACTTCTTCATTAATTTCACCCAAGTTTGGAGGGAATTCATAAATGTTTAAATGTTATTGAGACTTAATATTTTCTCACTTGTCTATATTCTCACTAAGGAAGATAAGCACTGTAGCGGCAGAGGTCTGACCTATTTCTTCATTTATTATTGTCTATGGTCTACGAGTAAGTGTTTTACGCATAATTTAGTAGTTTTTATCTATATCACTATAGTCACGCTCTTAATCACTCAATTTTATGTTTTACGCAGGCGGTAAAAAAATGTCCCAGATGTTGACAAGAAAGGGAAAAATCCAAACCTCCAGGGTGCTTGTTCCTAATGTTTTCGATACAAATAGTCACGATGGGATGGGGCACTACCTCAATTATGGTGAGATCTGTATATGTTCTAGAATGAAAGGTTTCCACCTGATGACCTGGACATCAACAAGTATAGGAACATTCTCAAAAGCGACATTCACATGATAACTGCTTGCCCAAAGATCTCCCCATACACCGATGCTGCCAGATGGTGTTTCGTATATCTGCATAAGGATACATGATTAATATTCAATGCTTTAGGCCTCCCAATTGCGTCACTCAACGCAGAAGATGTCTAAGAAAGATACAAGACCCCAGAACCCACAGTTTTTCTAAACAAATCGTTCCTAGACAAGTTTGGGGTTGAGCACGAAGATTTCGAGACCCTGATGGAAGATTGGTTCTTCGATGAATAATGGTCAGTGATAAAAGGGGAAAGGAATGTCCCAGCATGATACTTAAAAATAATTTACAGAATTTTGAACACAATGATCTACAGACTCTATGGTCAGGAAACTAGCACCCATTTAAGAATGGAATGATTTCCTATGGATTACATGGTGGTTAAAAAGGGCCAAGCTTTCAACTGGGAAAGCATCCTATATTTCAGCATTGCGAATCGTGTTCATGACCCAAAAGGTATGAAAAAACCTTTCTTATATACGTCGTCTTATCTTATAGATGCCATTTGTTAAGCCAATTCACTCCCTGCATTTAGTTGGGTTTGGACCCCAGATCAGAGCCCAATCCATTTATAATGTTCTCAATTATGGGAAGTCAACTGCAAGGAACATTTTTACGAGATATGTGACTATTTCCTCACCCCCTGTACAAGACCATCTTTGGTATTTTCCCACATAGGATTTCTCTAGGTGCTATCAAAGCCTTAAGGGGGATTGGAGACTGGTATATGAAGAAATACTATACCTTTGTATGGATTTTTGGGGCCACAAGACCACCACACTTGTTACCCAAGTATGTGCCCAATAAGTTATTGGCTGGAGAAATAACATATCAGGCTGTGGAGAAATAATCCATGACTTATCTATATGAAAAGAACAAAAGGTATTGGCCTATTTCCCCCCTTCATATAGGCTCATACTCTCTACAGAACAAGAATCAAGCAAAAAAGGAAGAAGAATCTCTAAAGAAATTTTGTCTTGTATCGAAGAGCCCAAATGTCATGATATTCAAAACATGGTTTATGAACACATCAAGGGTGTTAAATTAGCACCATAGATCATGCATGAATCTAGGTTTGTTGAAGATGTATTTAAGGGAGATTAAGTTTTGAAGAAGAAGTAGAAATTATCACCACTGAAGCATCTCGACAACAGCTAAGGAAAGAGGAAGATAAAGATATAACCCTAAGGCTAGAGCAGTTTAAAGCCCTACTTCTCAAAGATAAAGAAAGGATAAAATCAAAAGAAGAGAAAAAGAGGGAAAAAGAAGCAGAAATAACAAGAAAAGCCAACGAAGCTGAAGAAAGATACCAACAGAGGAAGAAAAAGGAAGTCGAGGAGAAACATTATGAACTAGAAAATACCCAAAGCACAAAACTTACCCCAACAAAAATTAATACAGGCAAAGGAGAAACAATGAACACGGAAAAAATGGCCCGGGCTGCATAGGAAATAGAGAGGAAGAAGAAAGAGGAAGACATAATTAATGTTGCCAAAACCAAAGAGGATAGAACCACATAAGATACCACTGTTGTGACATCAGGTCTTGACACCGATCTAATCAACACCCCAATAGAGGAATGCACCCCATTAGTCGCCATCCCAGGGAGTTTATCACTCACCTCTGAAGGACTGGGTTTTGAAGGCGCAGTAGTCATTATGGGCGATTACTACTACAACCACAAGACAAGAGCATTCAATAAAAGAACGTCGAAGAGAAAAAGAGGAAAATCCAATGTAAGCTAGGAAGCTCTTGAGAGGAGCATCAAATGGAAAGATAGACCAAACCTGAAGGATAATGCAATACAATCAGCCTAAGCACTTAGCGCTTTTGCTGATGTGAACATCGTGTTGGTCCATGAAGTCATAGAGGCACTAGATGCTGCGAAAGCCAAGATCACTAAGTTGGATACGACCCTAGAAACCATAAAGGAGGCCATGGTTAGTGAGTACAAAAAAGAATCCCAAAACACAGAGAAAATCGACAAAGAGGAGATGGAAAGACAACTTCAGATCTGGGACAAGGAGCTAAAGGAAAAATTCAACGAAACAAACTCCCTCAACCAAAATGCTCATCTGAACGAGGTGGAAAAACTTAAAGCCACAAACAAGCAGGAAGCCACCAAACTCAGGGGAGAACTGTATGAGGTGAAATTATTCAATGAAAGAAGTGAAAGAGAAGTTTGAAGGATGAAACATGATAATGATCTCCTAACGAAAGCTATAGAGGAAAGCCAAAACTAGATAGTTACTTTAGAAACTATAAAGGTAGAGGCCGTCAAGAAAAATGAAGAACTTTGAGAATCTCATAAGAGGTTATTCTATGCTCTCAATAAAATACTCAAGTCGAGATCCGATCAGGATAAAGTTACTATACATGTGAAAGAAATGCATGAAAAATATAAAAAATCCCTAGTCGTCTACAACAGGGTCACAGAATGGTAGGATATCCAACAAAATCTCCCCGAGACCCTGCCTATGTACTCAGACAAGCAGAAAATTAGAGATCACCGACTATTGAATGAAGGGATGGAAAATTTTGTGGATATACAAAGAACACAGGAACAAGTCACTACAAAAAGCAAAGATCTATGGAGATCCGTTGACAGTCTACTCTTGCAGTTTGAGATGGACCCCCTGAGGAATTTAGAAAAGGCATTGTCGACCTAAAAAACGGTAGAAGATGAAGAAATAAAAGCAAACCTCAGCATGATATCCATAGAGGAAATCAAAAAAATTATCGTGGATTTTATAGAGGTAAGATTAATAAAATCCATCATATTGATTTCGCTAACTGAAGATTATGTGCGACGTGTTGAGAAAAGTTTGAAGATGTAAATTATTATTCCCCTCTGCAACAATGAGACAGACCTTGAAATAACACAACTACGTTGAGTGGAAAACATACTTGAGGAATTCAAGACTTGGAAGGTCTTCATAGATGAAAAATCACAACTGCCAATGCCGACCTAATTATCTCATTGTAACTGAAATTTTGCAGATCAATCATTTTCCTTGTAATTATTGTAATATCTTAACCGGGAAAGGGAACTAAAGCGTCTCTTCAGGATCCTGACCATTCAATTGTTAGAGGAATGTGAAAGGATTCTTTCCGCATTTTAGAAATCGGATGAATGTAAAGGAAAAATGATTTTTTTTCCTTTTGGATTCAAATAGTACTATTACTTTCTTATGAATAAAGAGAAAGAGACATTTTTGGAGATTGGCGACTCTGGTGAACATAGTTGAGATTATTCTTAATGCTTTTACTGTGTATCTATGCTTTGCGAGTTTAGTTTTGTGAAATAGTTCTGAAGTTCTCTTGAGCATATATTATCACTTATTTCCTTTCATTAAATACAACATTATGTTGTTAAATCTTGGTGCAATTTCATGTTAACTTGTTTAGTCACATTACAATTTTATTCCTCTTCTAAATGTATGAATTATTTCTTATTTAGATGACATCCTTCTTGATTGTGTTTAATCTTAATTAGCTATCTCCTGATCAAGATAGGTTTAATTTAGCATATATATGCATCTTAGTTATTTTAGTTAGCCTCATAGTTATTTAATTCTAGAGTTTTAATTCATCTGAGAACCTTCGGTTATCAGACTCATATTTAGATAGTTAGTTAGTTAGTTCAACAACTAAGGCATAATCTAGTTAGAAACATTACTCCAAAGGAGAGTGGGTCTAATTGTGACCTCATTTTGAGCGTTTTCCCTTACCTGCATGAATGGGTCATTCTAGACCCTCAATAGGTTTATAGGCCATCGGATTGTGCTCTTAACACGAAATGGTATCTCCTACCAACAACCCGAAAAAATGATTTATTTCCTACAAACTTTCCATTCAAAACACAAGGATTTACAAGGTCATAGGCCCTGAAAAATGTTTTTTCTCATTCCTGGAAACCATGGGTAAAATCCTTTCTTGGATTACGCTCAAAATATAGATAAATTCCGAACGTAAGAATTCATTCATGATATCCAAAAATTGCACAAAATTAGAAATGAAAAGGTTAACATTCATTCATATATATTTTTACAAGAATAGTGAGAACACTTATCTTTTTTCATAATAAAGACCAGTTAGCCAACTAACTAAGATTTGATTCCTTTCCACCTAACCGTAGGCTATGCTACACTTTATTCTTTCTACAACACGCCATGATACCACTAGGGGAACTCATAGGATATCTCACAAGTTTTGGGTCTTAGCATGAAGGCTACTCTCCTTCACTAAAAGGCATCAACAAAAATTCCCTCTCCACACTGAGTCCAAGGCCACCAAAAGCTTCCAAAATGGCTTCTCAACTGGATTTCCTTTGCACAAGGGAGTTCCTTCACTGCTATGCAGTCCCTCGGTCCCCTCCCCTTACCAGTGTTAGTTTATGTCCAACAAGCATCAACTTGCAACCCTCTCTACTCAAGTTTGAGTCTGGGAAATTCCTTCGCTTTAGCTTGACCACCAATTCACTAGGTAAGATTCCTATTTTACACACATAAACTTCCCATTTTCCCTTTGTTCCTACTTGCACACTCATTCTCCCTAATTTCACACTGTTGTGTGCTTCCTTTTATGTATTATGTATCTTCTTTCTCTAACATTCTCCCCCAGATTAGGTTCCTTCACTTGCTTCTATTAGTATCTTCCAAGAGTCAGGCTCCCAAATTGAAGGGATGCTTCTGTGGTACTTTCGGTTGTCTGCTTCAGCTATTCCAACCACCCTCCTTGTACATTTATAAAGGAACACTTAATTTCTTAAACCACTAGGTCAAATATCATTAACTAATTATAATCTAAACAAAGGAAGGTAAGGAACTTCAAACAGATTTGATCATCAATGTTTACTTAGGTGAAGGTCGATTATTTAGGTAAATAGGGTAATTGCCAATTGTCCCCTCACCAGTTCCCACTCATGGTATCATGGACAGTAATTCAAGGCTTCACCCTTTAGTCATCTTGTTGGCAATTGTGATGAACATAAAACATGATTACATTGTTTGTTCATCACATTATTTAAATCTTAATCATAATTACAGGCTAGGGGGAAACATAATGTTACAGAGAGGGGGAGAAACAAAGGGAAAGAGGGAGAGAGGTAGAGAGGGGAATAGGTGGGAGAGAGAGAGAGGGGGATATGGGAATATAACAAGTGAATGAGTGAACTAGAGAGAGGGGACAAGGAAGATAAAGGGAAGGAGGGAAATGGGTGTAGAGGGAG
>SNQJ01S0034758.1:48461-68029 GCA_010110895.2 Picea sitchensis
TTGTAGGAGAGGGAGAGAGAGGGGAGGTAGAGGGAGAAAAGGGGAGAGAGGGAGGAAGAGAGAGTGAGAGAGAGAGAGAGAGGGGCAGGAGGGAGATATTTTTAAGAACCAAATATCAATATAGCATAGAAAAACCTCAGAAAAAGTACTCAACGCCTTGAAAAAGAGATAATTTCAGATAATATGCCTCTTTGAGGGGGCAACCTTTTTTTACGCCACATAAATGTTCAAGTACAATATGATTCAAAATGAAAATGTATCCTTGGTATATATAGGAGACTAGGAGGTATAATTACAACTAATGGCCTAAAGACGACATAAATAAAATAACATTACTAATATAATATGCCCCAATTAAGGGGTAATGAGTCAATATTAGGGCTTAACATGCCCCTCCCCTTGNGGATGTTGTTTTTTGATGGATCTAAATCTTTAGAAGGTGCAGGTGTTGGTTGCATACTCAAAGATCCAAAAGGAAAGAAAACATTAATTGCATGCATACTAGAATTCCAATGCACCAACAATACTGTCGAATATCAAGCTTTATTACAAGGATTGAAAAAGGCAGTAGACTTGAAAGAAAAGAAAATTAAGGTATTTGGTGATTCTGAAATTGTCATAAGACAGGTAAGAAACACCATCCATTGTATTTCAAGTAATATCAAACATTATCGGTTAGAGGTATGGGAACTAATAAATTCTTTTGATTCATTTAATATTAGTTATGTTCCTCACTCATTGAACTATGATGTTGACTTACTAGTGAATGTTGCATCTAGATTAATACCTTCAAATCGATTGATGCCTGACACTTTCTCTGTCGAACTTTTGTACAGACCCTCAATCCCTGACAACATAACTATCTGGAGAGTCTTGACAATGATCAACATATTATAAGATTCTTACACCTCAAAGACACATTAAAATACTCTATTATAGATGAGGGTCAGCATGATCTAATGGTGAACTCAGATGCTATTGATCAAGCTCAACAAAGAATTCAATTGGGTTCAACCAACATTATCCCTTCGAATGTAGTAAGAATGGAGAAACTTTACAATCTCTGGTATAAGTTCAAGAAGGATACAAACTGCAAAACCAACAACTCATCAATGTAGTTTGAAGTGGTAAATCTCATAACAAGAACCACAACTCAAAATATCAATTTGAGAAAGAAATTATCTCCTGAAGAAAAACAATCTTACATCAAATTATTCAAGCAATACAAAGACATCTTTTCTTGGACATATGAAGACCTCAAGACATATGACACCAGGATCATACAACACACCATTCCAATTAAGCCTCGGACAAAATATTTTCAACAAAATATGAGGAAGATGCATCCCAGTCTTGAGCCTCGGGTCAAAGAAGAGTTGAACAAGTTATTAGTTGCTAAGATTATATTCCCATTCAGACGTACTCAATGGATATCTAACCTGGTACCACTGAGGAAAAATAATGGAGATACAAGGCTATGTATTGACTTCATGAACTTGAACAAATCCTTGGAGAAAGACAACTACCCAGTGCCCCCTATGGAGAAATTATTGCAATGTGTATCCAACTTTGAAATGCTCTCCCTTTTAGATGGATTTTCTAGATATAACCAAGTCCTAGTTTCCCATGATGATCAACTGAAGAATACCTTTCAGACTAAATGGGGAACATAATCTTAGAAGAAGATGTCATTCAATATGATCAACGCTGGAGAAAATTTCCAAAGAGCAATGGATATCGCTTTCATGGGCCTGCTTTGAGAGTGTGTTGTGGTGTATCTAGATGATGTTACTATCTTCTCCAGGGATAATAAAAGACCATATAACCCATTTGAGGAGATTATTCAATAGGTGCATGAGGTATGATATTTCCCTCAATCCCAAAATATCTATGTTTGTAGTCGATTGACATTCTAGTTTCAAAACATGGTATGAAAATTGAACCTGAAAAGACTGAAACTATTGCCAATATACCTCCTCCCCATAACAAAAATGTTATCCAGTCTTTCTCGGGGAGAATAAATTTTGTGAGAATATTTGTCCCTAGCTTTGCTAAAACAGTAAAACCCCTGCAAGACGTGATAAAAAAATGAAGAATTCAAATGGGGATCTAAAAAAAAAGAGTCATTTGATCAAATTAAAGAAGAAATAGTGCAAGCTCCTACACATTTAAGCCCAGATTAGTCGAGAGTTTATTCTCTATAATTTTGCATCATACATTGCATTCGTAGTTGTTCTAACACAAAAAAGTAAGGAAGGATACGAATTTTCAGTGGCTTTTATGAGCTCAAAGTTACTAGGAGCACAATTGAATTACCCAGAGGTGGAAAAATAGGCCTACGCAGTATTCAAAGATGTAAAACACTTCAGAACCTACTTGATAAAATCAAATACCAGGGTCATTTTCCTTTATCCCATTGTTAGAAACCTCTTGGTACATAAGGATCTGGGGAAGAAAAGAGCTAACTAGATAACAACCTCACAAGAATACTACCTAGAGATCAAACATGACAAAATTGTCAAAGGGAAGCGGTGTAAACTAGTGGATGAATCGGCAAGTGATAAAGTACAGGAAGATGACTTGTATCAAGACCAAGAGCTTCTTGAAAGAGAAGTTTTCTACATCCCTATTAACTCAAACCAATGGAATTATGAAATTAAATATTACTCAACCCATGGGTCAACCCCACATTATCTGGAACCTAAGAAGAAGAGAGCTCTTAGACTCAAATAAAATCAATATCAGATCATTCAAGGAATGTTATGCAGGAAGAATTATGATGGTGTTTTCCTAAGATGTATTGAGAAGAGAGATGCATAAAAGGTTCTATCTGAGCTTCATGATGGCCCATATGGTGGGAATTTCGGAGGTGACACTATTTCTCACAAGATCCTCATGACGAGATATTATTGGCCTACTTTGTTCAAATATTCTCATGCATATGCAAGGAAATGCCTAGAATGTGAAAATTTGGTTGGGAGAGAAAGGAAATCTACCTTCCCCTGCAACCTATGGTTATAGAACACCTTTTCCAACAATGGGGTCTGGACGTGTTTTGGGAAATTAACCCCAACTTCTCTCAACTACACAAATATATTTTGACAGCCACATATAATTTCACTAGATGGATGAAAGAAGTTCCCCTGAAGATAATCAATGAAAACTAGGTGACATCATTCCTTAAATCTCATATTATCACTAGATTTGGAGTCCTTGAGTCCTTGTTTTTTATAATGCCAAGTATTTTTATTCTCTGAAATTAACTGAATATGCTCTTGAATGGAACATTAAAGTTAAATATTTAGTAAACTACTATCCACATGGGAATGGGTTGGATGAGTCAACAAATAAAATCCCGATCAAAATCCTAAAGAAAAAGTATCAAGGATCATCAAAAGAATTGGCATCTATCCCTCTAGAATGCCCTTTGGGCTGACAGAGTAACACCCAAGTCCTCTATTGGTAATTCCCTCTTCTTCCTAGTCTATGGAAATGAAGCAACTTTGTCTACCCATACTTTCTTTCAATCCCTATAGCTTGCTCAATCTATCCAAGATGAAGCATGCCCTGTAATGAAAGATAGGTTGAACATGTTGCTGAAACTGGAAGAAGAGAGGGAAAAGGAAAAAATGAACTTCACGTGACATCAATAAGTAATTAGAAAGTGGTTTGATAAATAATCTTTGGGAAATAAAGATTTTCAAGAGGGATATCTTGTTCTTAAATGGGACAAAGCAAATGATCTTAAAGGTAGACATATAAAGTTCAAAATGTTGTGGTTGGTTGCATATCTAATTCACCAGAAATTTGGTCCCGTAACATTTAAAATCAGAATGTTGGAGGGAGACGTGGAGGAGCTCCTTGTCAATGGTCAAATCCTCAAATGATACTCCTCCTGATCACCCCTAGTAGTGTAGTCTTGTACATAATAGGATCCTTTTTCGACTTTCTCTAGAATAAAAATTTGTTTTTGTTTTTATTTTAGCACTTTGTTTTTCTGCCACAATCAAGCTCTTGCTAACCTCTTTTTCATCTGAATTACTGAAACTGTTTTTCAGGCCTAGAAAGTACCTTACGGGTGAATGGCTGGTTAGGTATTCATTGTAATGATGAAATGTATTGTATTTTTTTTTGAACAACTTAATTCAACTTATGGTTATACATTAAGGGAAGAACTCATCATTATTTGTTTCAAAAGATCACCAACTGTACACAACATGTGGATAAGTCACTAGAGTCAACAGGAGATTGGTTTCCTGTCTAACTATTCTCATATTCATCTCATTGTTCAACTAACACGATACATTAACAATTCTTCTGTTTTTAGGATTATTCTTGTGAAGCCTCCCTATCCCATAACTTCCTAACCTTAAGGAAAATCTGTTGGGAAAGAACCCATGAAGCTAAATACTGACAGAGACTTTCTTATCAAAATGACTCTTGTATCTCCCCACTTCCTTCACACCCTACATGAAAATTTATATCTTTAACCAAAATCTAAAAGGGTGGACATATACTGAAAAAAAAGGAAGTTGAAAGCACTATTGTTAGCGTGGGAAGTATAAGTAAACCCACCGGGGATATGGATTCTTGCTGGAAGCTAGGTTATGCTCGTATGATACCAAGGCAACTTCATTGAGGCTATGGACGCTCGCTGGCAGCGAAGCAATGCTAGGAAAAAAAGAGATGAAGATTACAATGTGGCCTTAAAACAGTGAAATACTAGCCTCCGTGGTGTTCTCCTCCTCCCAGATTCTCTAAATAAATTATTTTTTCCCATCTTTAATGCTCACCCTTGAATTATCCTGAATATCACCAAAAACAGTAAAATATCCTCATATTTTCTATAAAACAGTTTTTGTGGGGTCCACGTCATTGGTTAGCCTGTAACTTTGGTGATAAATCATACAACCTGAAAAGCATTATCTAGTGATTATTTTGAGACAGAGATAACTGGTTCTCCCATACAAGTCACTATTTGTTGTGAGAACACAACAACCCCACCAAAACTATTAGTTTAGGTGGAGGCCCATACTACCAAATTTTTACAAGGGACTACTCTTTACTCACTTGGTTATTTATTCACCTACAAACCAAATATCTTGCGTAGGGCAAACCGAACCAAAAAGAATAAACTCTTCACTAGTATTCAAGTTCAACATCCCACACTCTTCATACATGGTTACTTGGGATTTATTCCCCCTTTTTTTATTCACTCAACCTTGTTCTTTGTCTTTTCATCGTCACACCTTTTCCCTGATCTATATTGCCTTCACTTTCAAAATCCCGATGACGACGCCTCATAACATTGTCGTAGGGGAACCAACGATTCAAGTAATCATTTGTATGCCTTATTACGAATTTCTGACAACGACACGCGCCCTTTTGCAAGGACAAGTTATAATCCAAGAGGTACACCAGGATTGGATCCTGAAGCCACGTCAACATGATTTTTTGTGCAAGCCCCATTCTATTTAAGTCACACAACCTCTCTCGCTCCCACATGTGGCAAGCTCCTACTCCCAGGTTCTTTTCGGAGAAATATTTTGTTGTTGATAAAAACTTTGGGCGTACATGTACCCTCGCCTCCACATGTTGTTGACGATGACACTTCTCACACAGGGAATCGATGACCAATATTTAACTCATCCTACTGTTGAGATCAACTTGGAAATCATTGTCTTCTTCATGATCGTTAGATCCAAACCATCCTATACTTGGACCACACAATTACAATAATGTCTTATCACTATGATTAAGGAGAAGATTTGTGTTGAGTGATTGGATCGATGAATATTAAAATCTTATTACGAACCCTTAAGTGCTCTCATTGATATTAAATGATATGTTTAAAAGTTTTCATCATCAGAGGATCGTCCACGATCCTTGTCAACATATATTACCACCACAAAAATCCGACGATGACGGCTTTTTGATGATCTCATCCTTCCATCAACTATTCAACCCAAAAAGGGAGATCCTAATATGTGGACGTTGCTTTTTGATGGATCTAAATATTTAGAAGGTGCAGGTGTTGGTTGCATACTCAAAGATCCAAAAGGAAAGAAAACATTAATTGCATGCATACTAGAATTCCAATGCACCAACAATACTGTCAAATATGAAGCTTTATTACAAGGATTGAAAAAGGCAGTAGACTTGAAAGCAAATAAAAATAAGGTATTTGGTGATTCTAAAATTGTCATAAGACAGGTAAGAAACACCATCCATTGTCTTTCAAGTAATTTCAAACATTATCAATAAGAGGTATGGGAACTAATCAAGTCTTTTGATTCATTTAATATTAGTTATGTTCCTCACTCATTGACCTATGATGTTGACTTACTAGTGAATGTTGCATCTAGATTAATACCTTCAAATCGATTGATTCCTGACACTTTCTCCGTTGAACTTTTGTAAAGTCCCTCAATCTGTGACAACATAACTAGCTGGAGAGTCTTGACAATGATCAACATATTATAAGATTCTTACACCTAAAAGAGACATTCAAATACTCTGTTATAGATGAGGGTCAGCATGATCTAATAGTGAATTCGGATGCTACTTATCAATATCAACAAAGAATTCAATTGGATTCAACCAACATTATCCCTAAGAATGTAGTAAGAATGGAGAAAATTTACGATCTCCAGTATAAGTTCAAGAAGTATACAAACTGCAAAACCAACAGCTCATCAATGCAGTTTGAAGTGGCAAATCTCATAACAAGAAACAGAACTCAAAATATCCATTTGGGAAAGAACTTCTCTCTTGAAGAAAAACAATCTTACATCAAATTATTCAAGGAATAGAAAGACATCTTTTCCTGGACATATGAAGACCTCAAGACATATGACACCATGATCATACAACACGTCATTCCGATTAAGCCTCCGACAAAACATTTTCAACAAAATATGAGGAAGATGCATCCCAGTCTTGAGCCTTACGTCAAAATCCTCAAGTCAAAGAAGAGTTGAACAAGTTATTCGTTGCTAATATTACATTCCCATTCAGACATACTCAATGGATCTCTAAATGGTACTAGTGAGAAAAACTAATGGAGATATAAGGCTATGTATTGACTTCAAGAACTTGAACAAAGCCTTGGAGAAAGAAAACTACCCAGTGCCCCCTATGGATCAAATCTTGCAATGTGTATCCGACTCTGAAATGCTCTCCCTTTTAGATGGATTTTCTAGATATAACCAAGTCCTAGATTCCCATGATGATCAAATGAAGACTACCTTTCAGACTAAATGGGGAATGTATTCTTACAAGAATATGTCATTCAATATGATCAACGCTGGAGAAAATTTCCAAAGAGCAATGGATATTGCCTTCGTAGGCCTGCTTGGAGAGTGTGTTGTGGTGTATCTAGATGATGTTACTATCTTCTCCAGGGATAAAAAAATACCATATAACCCATTTGAGGAGAGTATTCAATAGGTGAAATAGGTATGGTATTTCCCTCAATCCCAAAAAATCTATGTTTGTACTCGATTGGGATTCGTAGTTTCAAAACATGGTATGAAAATTGAACCTGAAGGGACTGAAACTATTTCCAATATACCTCCTCCCCATAACAAAAAGGCTATGTAGTCCTTCCTGGGGAGAATAAATTTTGTGAGAAGATTTGTCACTAACTTTGGCGAAATAGTAAAACCCCTGCAAGATGTGATAAAAAAATGAAGAATTTAAATGGGGATCTAAAAAAAGAGTCTTTTGATCAAATTAAAGCAGAAATAGCGCAAGATCCTACACTTTTAAGCCCAAATTTCAGTCGAGAATTTATTCTCTATACTTTCGCATCTGATATTGCATTCATGGTTGTTCTAACACAAAAAAAGCAGAAAGGATACAAATTTTTGGTGGCTTTTATGAGCTCGGAGTTACTAGGATCACAATTTAATTACCCAGAGGTTGAAAAACTAGCCTACATAGTATTCAAAGATGTAAAACACTTCAGGCCCTACTTGATCAAATCAAATACCAAGGTCACTATCCCTTATCCCGTTGTTAGAAACTTCCTAGTATAGATGGATCTAGGGAAGAAAAGAGTTAACTGGATAACAACCTTACAAGAATACGACCTAGAGATCAAACATGCCAAAATTGTCAAAGGGAAGGGCTTATGTAAACTAATGGTTGAATCGGCAAGCGATGAAGTATAGAAAGATGCCTTGTATCAAGACCAAGAGCTTATTGAAAGAGAAGTTTGATACATCCCTGTTAACTCAGACCAATGGCATTATGAAATGAAATATTACTCAACCCATGGGTCAACCCCACATTATTTGAAACCTAAGAAGAAGAGAGCTCTTAGACTCAAATAAAATCAATATCAGATCATCCAAGGAATGTTATGTAGGAATAATTATAATGGTGTTTTCCTAAGATGTATTGAGGAGAGAGATGCATAAAAGGTTCTATCTGAGCTTCATGATGGACCAGATGGTGGGAATTTTGGAGGTGACACTATTTTTCACACAAGATCCTCACGATGGGCTATTATTGGCCTACTTTGTTCAAACATTCTCACGCATATGCAAGGAAATTCCTAGAATGTCAAAAGTTGGATGGGAGAGAAAGGAAATCTACCTCCGCCCTGCAACCTATGATTATAGAACACCTTTTCCAACAATGGGGTCTGGATGTGATTGGGGAAATTAACCCCAAATCCTCTCATCTGCACAAATATATTTTGACAACCACATATTTTTTCACTAGATGGACAAAAGAAATTCCCCTGAAGATAATCAACGACAACCAGGTGACATCGTTCCTTGAATCTCATATTATCACTAGATTTGGAGTCCTTGAGTCCTTGTTTTTTATAATGCCAAGTATTTTTATTCTCTGGAATTCACTGAATATGCTCTTGAACGTAACATTAAAGTTAAATATTCAGTAAACTACTATCCATGGGGGAATGGGTTGGTTGAGTCAACAAATAAAAGCCTGATCAAAATCCTACAGAAAAAGTATCAAGGATCATCAAAAGAATTGGCATCTAGCCCTCTATAATGCCCTTTCGGTTGACAGAGTAACACCCAAGTCCTCTATTGGTAATTCCCCCTTCTTCCTAGTCTATGGAAAGGAAGCAACTTTTCCTACCCATACCTTCTTGCCATCCCTACAACTTTCTCAATCTATCTAAGATGAAGCATACCCTGTAATGCAAGATAGGTTGAACATGTTGCTGAAACTGGAAGAAGAGAGGGAAAAGGACAAAATGAACTTCATGCGACATCAAGAAGTAATTAAAAAGTGGTTTGATAAATAATATGTGGGAAATAAAGATTTTCAAGAGGGAGATCTTGTTCTTAAATAGGACAAAGCAAATGAGCTTAAGGGTAGACATACAAAGTTCCAAAAGTTGTGGTTGGGCCCATATCTAATTCACCAGAAATCTGGTCCTCTAACATTTAAAATCAGAACGTTGGAGGGAGACGTCGAGGAGCTCCTTGTCAATGGTCAAATCCTTAAACGATACTTCTCCTGATCACCCCTGGTAGTGTAGTCTTGTACATAATAGGATCATTTTTCGACTTTCTCTAGAATACATTTTTTTTTTAGTTTTTATTTTAGCACTTCATTTTTCTGCCACAATCAAACTCTTGCTAACCTCTTTTTCATCTGAATTACCGAAAATGTTTTTCAGGCCTAGAAAGTACCTTGTGGGTGAATGGCTGGTTAGGTATTCATTGTAATGATGAAATGTATTGTATTTTGTTTTGAACAACTTAATTCAACTTATGGTTATACATTAAGGGAAGAACTCATCAATATTTGTTTCAAAAGATCACCAATTGTACATAACATGTGGATAAGTCACTAGAGTCAAAAGGAGATTGGTTTCCTGTGTGACTATTCTAATATTCATATCATTGTTCAACCAACACGATACAATAAAAATTCTTTTGTTTTTAGGATGATTCTTGTGAAGCCTACCTGTCCCATAGATTCTTAACCTTAAGGAAAATATAGTGGAAAAGAACCCATGAAGCTAAATACTGACCGAGACGTGCTTATCAAAATGAATCTTGTATCACCCCACTGAAAAAAAAAGGAAGTTGAAAGCACTATTGTTAGTGTGGGAAGTATAAGTAAACCCGTCGGGGATATGGATGTTCGCTGGAAGCTAGGTTATGCTCATATGATACCAAGGCAACTTCGTCGAGGCTATGGACACTCGCTGGTAGCGAAGCAATGCCAGGAAAAAAAGAGATGAGGATTACAATGTGGTGTTAAAACAGTCAAATACCAGCCTCCGTGGTGTTCTCCTCCTCCCAGATTCTCTAAATAAATTAAATTTTCCCATCTTTAATGCTCACCCTTGAATTATCCTGAATATCACCAAAAACAGTGAAATATCCTCATATTTTCTATAAAATAGTTTTTGTGGGGTCCACGTCATTGGTTAGCCTGTAACTTTGGTGATAAATCATACAACCTGAAAAGCATTATCTAGTGATTATTTTGAGACAAAGATAACTGGTTCTCCCATACAAGTCGCTATTTGTTGTGAGAACACAACAACCCCACCAAAACTATTAGTTTAGGTGGAGGCCCATACTACCAAATTTTTACAAGGCACTACTCTTTACTCACCTGGTTATTTATTCACCTACAAACCAAATATCTTGTGTAGGGCCAACCGAACCAAAAAGAATAAACTCTTCATTAGTATTCAAGTTCGGCATCCTACACTCTTTGTACATGGTTACTTGGGATTTATTCCCCCCTTTTTTATTCACTCAACCTTGTTCTTTGTCTTTTCATCGTCACACCTTTTCCCCGATCTATATTGTCTTCACTTTTGAAATCCCGATGAAGACACCTCATAACGTTTTCGTCAGGGAAACAATGATTCAAGTAATCATTTGTATCCCTTCTTACAAATTTCCGATGACGGCATGCCCCTTTTGTAAGGCCAAGTCATAAATCAAGAGGTACACTAGGATTGGATCTTGAAGCCACGTCAACATGATTTTTCATTCAAGCCCCATTTCTAGTTAAATCACACAACCTCTCTCGCTCCCACACGTGGCATGCTCCTACTCGTAGGTTATTTTTGGAGAAATCTTTCATCGTCAATAAAAACTTTAGGCGTACATCTTCCCTCTCTTCCACATGATTCCGATGATGACACCTCTCACACAGGGCATCGATGACCAATATTTAATTCATCCTACTATTGAGATCAACCTGGAAATCGCTGACTACTTCATGACCGTTATATCCAAACCATCCTATACCTGGCCCACACGGTTACAATAATCTCTTATCATTATGATTAAGGAGAATATTTGTGTTGAGTGATCGGATCGATGAATATTAAAAGATTATTATGAACCCTTAATTAATCTCATTGAGATTAAATGATATGTTTAAAAGTTGTCATTGTCAGAGGATCGTCCATGATCCTTGTAAACATATCTTACCACCACAAACATCTGACGACGATGACCTTTCGATGATCTCATCCTTCCATCAGCCCCACTCCTCTGGTGATATAGCTAACAATCATAACATATGAACTTCCTACGACTACATTCATATCACCGCATATCGAGTCTAAGTTGTAATGCACTTCTTAATTAATTTCACCCAGGTTTGGAGGGAATTCATAAATGTTTAAATGCTATTGAGACTTAATATTTTCTCACTTCTCTATATTCTCAGTAAGATAGGTACTGTAGCGACAGAGGTCTGAAATATTTCTTCGTTTATTATTGTCTATGGTCTATGAGTAAGTGTTTTACACATCATTTAGTAGTTTTTATCTATATCACTATAGTCACGCTCTTAATCACTCAATTTTATGTTTTGCACAGGCGGTAAAAAAATGTCCCAGATGTTGACAAGAAAGGGAAAAATCCAAACCTCCGGGGTGCTTGTTCCTGCCTTAGTCCCTGAATCCTTCAATGTTTTCGATACAAATAGTCACGATGGGATGGGGCACTACCTCAATTATGGTGAGATCTGTATATGTTCTAGAATGAAAGGTTTCCACTTGATGATCTGGACATCAACATGTATAGGAACATTCTCAAAAGCAACATTCACATGATAACTTCTCGCCCAAAGCTCTCCTGTCACACACCCACTACAACAACTAAGATTTTCCTTTTTTTTTTTTTGTCTTTTTTTTTAGGGACATAATCCTCGAATTTCTATGGGGCCTAGCGGAGACCATCCCTCCCCTTATTCTCCTCCATGTGATCATTGGCTATGACCACAAGCCTTACCAAAAAGGTGCTTGTGACTTTCGCGATTCGGGGAATCGTGATGCAAGTGTTCCTCTGTTCTCTGTCTTTCGAAATGCCGAAACCCGAAAGGGTCTAAAATATCCTTAGCTCCTCCCTTAGGTCACTTTTCATACGACCAGTCCTATGACCTGGTGTTATTCCTCTAAATGCTTTCGGGGTTTCGCGTTTTGGGAAATCACGATGCAAGCGTTCCTCCTTTCCCTTTTTAATCCCCGGGACTCGAAAGCTCGGTGTCATCCGGATCTACAGTCCAGATCGTTGACTGGATCAACGACCATGATTAAATCCCGTCATTCTACCTTTCGGGATTTTGGCGGGGTCTTCATTCCTATTTCCCTGATCTCCAGAACCCCTGTGGCTTTAGATCTTCACCACGCATCCCTACAAATGGGTGGTCCAGATTCTTTCGAGACTCCTCCTTCTTACCACAAGACCCTGTCCGGTGACCTAGGGCTCATCCACAGAGTGCATCAGGGTTTCGTGTACCCAGATTTCGCGACTGGCGAAGACGAGGGGTCTTGCCCTTGGGTTTCCCGGGTGTCGAAATGTCGAAACCCATTCACGCTAAACCGATTCGAGGTTTCACATACCAGAATTTCACGACTAGTGAAGACGAGGGGTCTTGCCCTTGGGTTTCTCGGGTGCCAAAACGTCGAAACCCATTCATGCTAAACCGATTTGGGGTTTCACATACTGAGATTTCGCGACTGGTGAAGACGAGGGGTCTTTCCCTTGGGTTTCTTGGGTGTCGAAACACCGAAACCTATTCACGCTAAACTGATTCGGGGTTTCGCATACCGGGATTTCGTGACTGGCAAAGACGAGGGGTATTGCCCTTGGGTTTCTCGGGTGCAGAAACGCCGAAAAATATTCACACTAAACCGATTCGAGGTTTCACATACCGGGATTTTGCGACTCACGAAGACGATGGGTCTTGCCCTTGAGTTTCCTGGGTGCCGAAACACCAAAACCTGAGAGAACTACTCTTTCTTGTACAAGATTTCCAGACTCCGATCACATGATCCTTCAGAGGGTTCTTGGGTAATCATCCCTACGCTTGGTGACTTGACTGGAAATCCTTCCTAATTTTCCGAGCTATGAAATCTGTGACAAGGGTAAAGTAAACTCGTGGGTTTACTATAACAGTAGTCTTTTCAAGGAACTCACTTCGGCTCTGGAATGTGAGGAAACTTACCGGGAGGAGGTGCCTTTGGGAAATCAAACCAGGACATAGCGTGAGTCAAATAGATGGAACAAATATCAAGGGAACGGACTCATAATATGAACTTATTCATTCTATACATAAACCAATTATGGTCATATAAGTATAAGCATGCATCCATTATTTCCGATCAAAACACCAAGCAAACACTTCTATACAGAAACCATTTATGAGTGTACACACATGAGCATGTGTCCAGGATATTTAATTCAGGATACAATATATAAACACTTATCAGAAACACCAGGTGTGACGCGACTGCTGAGAGGGGTGCTCGTTTCCACCCAACCGTAGGCTCAGTGACTCCAGACGGATTTACCACTAGCCACCCCTGAGCTAGACCACGATGCTTAGAGATTCAGTCTCCTACTTCCAGTTCAACGGAAGTCAAGGATGAAGGTTACTCTCCTTCTCCTATGTTCAGAACTCCTTGTGTTTCTAGAGTTTCTCCAGTTCTCTTCTGCGATCCCTATCGTACACACTCTCCCCTCCACCACACCTTACCATAGTTCCTCTCTTGCCTTTTCTCTACAAGATTGCGTGTGGCGTGAATTTTCCCATCCGTGGTCAGGTTTAGGAGATTTTACGGATGGGCAGTTCACCCCCCCATCCCCTCATTAACTCTTGAGGAGCCTCCCCACCTACCAATCTGACGGGAAATCCATTCCAGGGTCAGAGAGTTTCTTTGGTCTTTGAGAAAGTAAAAAGTAGTACGGTACTTGCTCGGTGGAAGTTAACGCAACCATTCCAGGTCCCTTCCACCACCTCTCATTAGCCATCATGGTCTCTTTTAGCACATCCCCCTCTCAGTAGTCGTGCAACACATATTCATAACATAATTTACATTCATCGACCTTTTATACAAAGGTCCGTCAGATCAAACATTCACATCTTTGAGTTTGCCATAGTTCTTGGCCAATATAGTTATTTTTACAGACTGGGGGAAACAGGGTGTTACATCTCCCCATACAATGACGTGCTAGATGGTGTTTCTTATATCTTCATAAGGATACATGATTAATATTCAATGCTTTAGGCCCCCCAATTGTGTCACTCAATGAAGAAGACATCTAAGAAAGATACAAGATCCCATAACCCACATTTTCTCTAAACAAATCGTTCCTAGACAAGTTTGGGGTCGAGCACAAAGATTTCGAGACCTTGATGGAAGATTGGTTCTTCGATGAATAATGGTCAGTGATAAAAGGGGAAAGGAGTGTCCCAACATGATACTTAAAAATACTTTACATAAGTTTGAACACAATGATTTGCAGACTCTATGGTCAGGAAACTAGCACCCATTTCATAATGGAATGATTTCCTATGGATTACATGGTGGTTAAAAAGGGCCAAGCTTTCAACTGGGAAAGCATCCTATATTTCAGCATTGTGAATCGTGTTCATGACCCAAAAGGTATGAAAAACACTTGCTTATATATGTCGTCTTATCTTATAGATGCCATTTGTTAATCCAATTCACTCCCTAAATTTAGTTGGGTTTGGACCCCAGATCAAATCCCAATCCATTTATAATGTTCTCAATTATGGGAAGTGAACTGCAAGGAACATTTTTATGAGATCTGTGACTATTTCCTCGCCCCCCTACGCAAGACCATCTTTGGTATTTTCCCACATAGGATTTCTCTAGGTGCTATCAAATCCTTAAGGGGGATTGGAGACTGGTATATGAAGAAATACTATACCTTTGTCTGGATTTTTGGGGCCACAAGACCACCACACTTGTTACCCAAGTATGTGCCCAATAAGTTATTGGCTGGAGAAATAACATATCAGGTTGTGGAGAAATAAGCCATGACTTATCTATCTGAACAGAACAAAAGGTATTGGCCTATTTTCCCCCTTCATATAGGCTCATACTCTCTACAGAACAAGAATCGAGCAGAAAAGGAAGAAGAAACTCTAAAGAAATTTTGTCTTGTATTGAAGAGCCCAATTGTCATGATATTCAAAACATGGTTTATGAACATGTCAAGGGTGTTAAATTAGCACCATAGATCATGCATGAATCCAGGTTTGTTGAAGATGTATTTAAGGGAGATTAAGTTTTGAAGAAGCAGAAGAAATTCTCACCACCGAAGCATCTCGAAAACAACTAAGGAAAGAGGAAGATAAAGATATAGCCCTAAGGCTAGAGCATTTTAAAGCCCTGCTTCTCAAAGATAAAGAAAGGATAAAATCAAAAGAAGAGAAAAAAAGGGAAAAAGAAGCAGAAATAACAAGAAAAGCCAACGCATCTAAAGAAAGATACCAGCAGAGGAATAAAAAGGAAGTTGAGGAGAAACATTATGAACTAGAAAAGACTCGAAGCACAAAACTTACCCCAACAAAAATTAATACAGGCAAAGGAGAAAAAATGAACACAGAAAAAATGGCCTGGGTTGCATAGGAAAGAGCAAGGAAGAAGAAAGAGGAAGACATAATTAATGTTGCCAAAACCAAAGAGGATAGAGCCACATATGATACCACTGTTGTGACATCAGGTCTTGACACTGATCTAATCAACACCCCAATAGAGGAATGCACCCCATTAGCCGCCATCCCAGGGAGTTTA
The DNA here is from genome assembly GCA_010110895.2 of Picea sitchensis. Classification (NCBI taxonomy): domain Eukaryota; kingdom Viridiplantae; phylum Streptophyta; class Pinopsida; order Pinales; family Pinaceae; genus Picea; species Picea sitchensis. The sequence goes on from SNQJ01S0034758.1 coordinate 64,531, forward strand.
TCACTCACCTCTGAAGGACTGGGTTTTGAAGGCGCAGTAGTCATTATGGGTGATTACTACTGCAACCACAAGACAAGAACATTCGATAAAAGAACGCCTAAGAGAAAAAGAGGAAAATCCAATGTAAGCTAGGAAGCTCTTAAGAGGAGCATCAAATGGAAAGCTAGACCAAACCTGAAGGATAATGCAATACAATCAGCCTAAGAACTTAGCGCTTTTGCTGATGTGAACATCGTGTTGGTCGATGAAGTCATAGAGGCACTAGATGCTGCGAAATCCAAGATCACTGAGTTGGATACAACCCTAGAAACCATTAAGGAGGCCATGGCTAGTGAGTACAAAAAAGAATCCCAAAACATAGAGAAAATCCACAAAGAGGAGATGGAAAGACAACTTCAGATCTAGGACAAGGAGATAAAGGAAAAATTCAACGAAACAACCTCCGTCAACCAAAATTCTCATCTGAACGAGGTGGAAAAACTTAAAGCCACCAACAATAAGGAAGCCACAAAACTCAGGGGAGAACTGTATGAGGTGAAATTTTTCAATGAAAGAAGTGAAAGAGAAGTTTGAAGGATGAAACATGATAATGATCTCCTAACGAAAGCTATAAGGGAAAGCCAAAACTAGATAGTTACTTTAGAAACTATAAAGGCAGAGGCCATCAAGAAAAATGACGAACTTCAAGAATCTCATAAGAGGTTATTCTATGCTCTCAATAAAATACTAAAGTCGAGATCCGATCAGGATAAAGTTACTATACAGGTGAAAGAAATGCATGAAAAATATAAAAAATCCTAGACACCTACAACAGGGTCACAAGATGGCAGGATATCCAGCAAAATTTCCCCGAGACCCTGCCTATGTACTCAGACAAGCAGAAAATTAGAGATCACTGACTATTGAATGAAGGGATGGAAATTTTTTTGGATATACAAAGAACAAAGGAACAAGTCACTACAACAAGCAAAGATCTATGGAGATCTGTCGACAGTCTACTCTTGCAGTTTGAGATGGATCCCCTGAGGAATTTAGAAAAGGCATTTTCGACCTAAAAAATGGTAGAAGATGTAGAAATCAAAACAAACCTCAGCATGATCTCCATAGAAGCAATCAAAGAAATTAGCGTGGATTTTATAGAGGCAAGATTAATAAAACCCGTCATATTGATTTCGCTAACTGAAGATTATGTGCAACATGTTGAGAAAAGTTTGAAGATGGAAATTATTATTCCCATCTGCAACAATGAGACAGACATTGAAATAACACAACTACGTTGAGTGGAAAACATACTCGAGGAATTCAAGACTGGGAAGGCCTTCATAGATGCAAAATCACAACTGCCAATGCCAACCTAATTATCTCATTGTAACTGAAATTTTGCAGATCAATCATTTTCCTTGTAATTCTTGTAATATCTTAACCGGGAAAGGGAACTAAAGTGTCTCTTCAGGATCCTAACCATTCAATTGTTAGAGGAATGTGAAAGGATTCTTTCTGCATTTTACAAATCAGATGAATGTAAAGGAAAAATGACTTTTTTTCCTTTTGGATTCAAATAGTACTATTACTTTCTAATGAATAAAGAGAAAGAGACAACTTTGGAGATTGGTGACTCTGGTGAATATAGTTGAGATTATTCTTAATGGTTTTACTGTGTATCTATGCTTTGCGAGTTTAGTTTTATGAACTAGTTCTGAAGTTCTCTTGAGCATATATTATCACTTATTTCCTTTCATTAAATACAACATTATGTTGTTAAACCTGGGTGCAATTTCATGTTAACTTGTTTAGTCGCATTACAATTTTATTCCTGTCCTAAATGTATGAATTATTTCTTATTTAAATGACATCCTTCTTGATTGTGTTTAATCTTAATTAGCTATCTCCTGATCAAGATAGGTTTAATTTAGCGTATATCTGCATCTTAGTTATTTTAGTTAGCCTCATAGTTATTTAATTCTAGAATTTTAATTCATCTGAGAACCTTTGATTCTCAGACTCATATTTAGATAGTTAGTTAGTTAGTTCAGCAACTAAGCCATAATCTAGTTAGAAACATTACTCCAAACGAGAGTGGGTCTAATTGTGACCTCATTTTGAGCGTTTTCCCTTACCTGCTTGAATGGTTCATTCTAGACTGTCAATAGGTTTATAGGCCATTGGATTGTGCTCTTAACACGAAATGGTATCTCCTACCAACAACCCGAAAAAAGGATTTATTTCTTGCAAACTTTCCATTCAAAACACAAGGATTTACAAGGTCACAGACCCTGAAAAATGTTTTTTCTCATTCCTGGAAACCATGGGTAAAATCCTTTCTTGGATTACGCTCAAAATATAGATAAATTCCAAACTTAAGAATTCATTCATGATATCCAAAAATTTCACAAGAATAGTGAGAGCACTTATCTTTTTTTATAATAAAGACCAGTTAGCCAACTAACTAAGATTTGATTCCTTTCCACCTAACCGTAGGCTATTCTACACTTTATTCTTTCTACAACATGGCATGATACCACTAGGGGAACTCATAGGATATCTCGCAAGTTTTGGGTCTTAGCGTGAAGGCTACTCTCCTTCACTAAAAGGCATCAACAAAAATTCCCTCTCCACACTGAGTCCAGGGCCACCAAAATCTTCCAAAATGGCTTCTCAACTGGATTTCCTTTGCACAAGGGAGTTCCTTCACTGCTATGCAATCCCTCGGTCCCCTCCCCTTACTAGTGTTAGCTTCTGTCCAACAAGCATCAACTCCCAACCCTCTCTGCTCAAGTTTGAGTCTGGGAAATTCCTTCGCTTTAGCTCGACCACCAATTCACTAGGTAATATTCCTATTTTACGCACATAAACTTCCCATTTTCCCTTTGTTCCTACTTGCACACTCATTCTCCCTAATTTCACACTGTTGTGTGCTTCCTTTTATGTATTATGTCTCTTCTTTCTCTAACATTCTCCCCCAGATTAGGTTTCCTTCACTTGCTTCTGTCAGTATCTTCCAAGAGTCAAGCTCCCAAATTGAAGGGGTGCTTCTGTGGTACTTTTGGTTGTCTGCTTCAGCCAGTCCAACCACCCTCCTTGTACATTTATAAAGGAACACTTAATTTCTTAATCCATCAGGTCAAATATCATTAACTAATTATAATCTAAACAAAGGAAGGTAAGGAACTTCAAACAGATTTGATAATCAATGTTTACTTAGGTGAAGCTCGATTATTTAGGTAAATAGAGTAATTGCCAATTGTCCCCTCACCAGTTTCCACTCGTGGTATCATGGCCAGTAATTCAAGGCTTCACCCTTTAGTCATCTTGTTGGCAATTGTCATGAACATAAAACATGATTACATTGTTTGTTCATCACATTATTTAAATCTTAATCATAATTACAGGCTAGGGGGAAACATAATGTTACAGAGAGGGGGAGAAACAAAGGGAAAGAGGGAGAGAAGTAGAGAGGGGGAGAAACAAAGGGAAAGAGGGAGAGAGGTAGAGAGGGGAA
>SNQJ01S0034758.1:68039-93368 GCA_010110895.2 Picea sitchensis
AGAATCACCAAATACCTTATTTTTATTTGCTTTCGAGTCTACTGCCTTTTTCAATCCTTGTAATAAAGCTTCATATTTGACAGTATTGTTGGTGCATTAGAATTCTAGTATGCATGCAATTAATGTTTTCTTTCCTTTTGGATCTTTGAGTATGCAACCAACACCTGCACCTTCTAAAGATTTAGATCCATAAAAAAAAAACGTCCACATATTAGGATCTCCCTTTTTGGGTTGAATAGTTGATGGAAGGATGAGATCGTCGAAAGGTCGTCATCGTCGGATGTTTGTGGTGATAATATATGTTGATAAGGATCGTGGACGATCATATGACGATGACAACTTTTAAACATATCATTTAATCTCAATGAGAGTAATTAAGGGTTCGTAATAAGATTTTAATATTCATCAATCCAATCACTCAACACAAATCTTCTCCTTAGTCATAGTGATAAGACATTATTGTAACCGTGTGGTCCAGGTATAGGATGGTTTGGATCTAACAGTCATGAAGAAGACAATGATTTCCAAGTTGATCTCAACAGTAGGATGAGTTAAATATTGGTCATCGACGCCCTATGTGAGAAGTGTCATCGTCAACAACATGTGGAAGCGAGGGTACATGTATGCCCAAAGTTTTTATCAACGACAAAATATTTCTCCGAAAAGAACCTGCGAGTAGGAGCTTGCCACGTGTGGGAGCGAGAGAGGTTGTGTGACTTGACTAGAAATGGGGCTTGCACGAAAACTCATGTTGATGTGGCTTTAGGATCCAATCCTGGTGTACCTCCTGGATTATGACTTGGCCTTGCAAAAGGGCGCGCGTCGTTGTCGAAAATTCGTAATAAAGCATACAAATGATTACTTGAATCAGTGGTTCCCTGATGACAATGTTATGAGGCGTCGTCATCGGGATTTTGAAAGTGAAGGCAATATAGATCGGGGAAAAGGTGTGACGATGAAAAGACAAAGAATAAGGTTGAGTGAATAAAAAAGGGGGGAATAAATCCCAAGTAACCATGTATGAAGAGTGCGGGATGTTGAACTTGAATACTAGTGAAGAGCTTATTCTTTTTGGTTCGGTTGGCCCTACACAAGATATTTGGTTTGTAGGTGAATAAATAACTAGGTGCGTAAAGAGTAGCGCCTTGTAAAAATTTGGTAGTATGGGCCTCCACTTAAACTAATAGTTTTGGTGGGGTTGTTGTGTTCTCACAACAAATAACGACTTGTACGGGAGAACCAGTGATCTCTGTCTCAAAATAATCACTAGATAATGTTTTTCAGGTCGTATGATTTATCACCAAAGTTACAGGCTAACCAATGAAATGGACCCCACAAAAACTGTTTTATAGAAAATATGAGGATATTTTACTGTTTTTGGTGATATTCAGGATAATTTAAGGGTGAGCATTAAAGATGGGAAAATTTAATTTATTTAGAGAATCTGGGAGGAGGAGAACACCACGGAGGTTAGTATGACTGTTTTAAGGCCACATTGTAATCCTCATCTCTTTTTTTCCTGGCATTGCTTTGCTGCCAGCGAGCGTCCATAGCCTCGATGAAGTTTCCTTGGTATCATACGAGCATAACCTAGCTTCCAGCGAGCATCCATATCCCCGACGGGTTTACTTATACTTCCCACACTAACAATAGTGCTTTCAACTTCCTTTTTTTTCAGTATATGTCCACCCTTTTAGATTTTGGTTAAAGATATGCATTTTCATGTAGGGTGCGAAGGAAGTGGGGTGATACAAGAGTCATTTTGATAAGAAAGTCTCTGTCAGTATTTAGATTCATGGGTTCTTTGCCAACAGATTTTCCTTAAGGTTAAGAAGTTATGGGATAGGGAGGCTTCACAAGAATAATCCTAAAAACACAAGAATTGTTAATGTATCATGTTAGTTGAACAATGAGATGAATATGAGAATAGTTACACAGGAAACCAATCTCATGTTGACTCTAGTGACTTATCCACATGTTGTGTACAGTTGGTGATCTTTTGAAACAAATACTAATGAGTTCTTCCCTTAATGTATAACCATAAGCTGAATTAAGTTGTTCAAAACAAAATACAATACATTTCATCATTACAATGAATACCTAACCAGCCATTGACCCGCAAGGTACTTTCTAGGCCTGAAAAACAGTTTTAGTAATTAAGATGCAAAAGAGGTTAGCAAGAGCTTGATTGTGGCAAAAAAACGAAGTGCTAAAATAAAAACAAAAACAAATTTTTATTCTAGAGAAACTTGAAAAAGGATCCTATTATGTACAAGACTACACTACGAGGGGTGATCAGGAGGAGTATCATTTGAGGATTTGACCATTGACAAGGAGCTCCTCCACGTCTCCCTCCAACATTCTGATTTTAAATGTTACAGGACCAAATTTCTAGTGAATTAGATATGCAGCCAACCACAAATTTTTAAACTTTATATGTCTACCTTTAAGCTCATTTGCTTTGTCCCATTTAAGAACAAGATATCCCTCTTGAAAATATTTATTTCCCACAGATTATTTATCAAACCACTTACTAATTACTTATTGATGTCGCGTGAAGTTCATTTTTTCCTTTTCCCTCTCTTCTTCCAATTTCAGTAACATGTTCAACCTATCTTGCATTACAGGGCATGCTTCATGTTGGACAGATTGAGCAAGTTGTAGGGATTGAAAGAAAGTATGGGTAGACAAAGTTGCTTCGTTTCCATAGACTAGGAAGAAGAGGGAATTACCAATAGAGGACTTGGGTGTTACTCTGTCAGCCCAAAGGGCATTCTAGAGGGATTGATGCCAATTCTTTTGATGATCGTTGATACTTTTTCTTTAGGATTTTGATCGGGATTTTATTTGTTGACTCAGCCAACCCATTCCCATGTGGATAGTAGTTTACTAAATATTTAACTTTAATGTTCCGTTCAAGAGCATATTCAGTTAATTTCAGAGAATAAAAATACCTGGCATTATAAAAAACAAGGACTCAAGGACTCCAAATCTAGTGATAATATGAGATTTAAGGAACGATGTCACCTAGTTTTCATTGATTGTCTTCAGGGGAACTGCGTTCATCCATCTAGTGAAATTATATGTGGCTGTCAAAATATATTTGTGTAGTTGAGAGGAGTTGGGGTTAATTTCCCCAAACACGTACAGACCCCATTGTTGGAAAAGGTGTTCTATAATCATAGGTTGCAGGGGAAGGTAGATTTCCTTTCTCTCCCAACCAACTTTTGACATTCTAGGCATTTCCTTGCATATGCATGAGAATATTTGGAAAAAGTAGGCCAATAATATCTCGTCGTGAGGATCTTGTGAGAAATAGTGTCACCTCTGAAATTCCCACCATATGGGCCATCATGAAGCTCAGATAAAACCTTGTATGCATCTCTCCTCTCAATACATCTTAGGAAAACACCATCATAATTCTTCCTGCATAACATTCCTTGAATGATCTGATATTGATTTCATTTGAGTCTAAGAGCTCTCTTCTTCTTAGGTTCCAGATGATGTGGGGTTGACCCATGGGTTGAGTAATATTTAATTTCATAATGCCATTGGTCTGAGTTAATAGGGATGTAGAAAACTTCTCTTTCAAGAAGCTCTTGGTCTTGATACAAGTCATCTTCTTGTACTTCATCGCTTGTTGATTCATCCGCTAGTTTACATAACTGCTTCCCTTTGACAATTTTGTCATGTTTGATCTCTAGGTAGTATTCTTGTGAGGTTGTTATCTTGGTAGCTCTTTTCTTCCCCAGATCCTTCTGTACCAAGAGGTTTCTAACAACGGGATAAAGGAAAATGACCTTGGTATTTGATTTTATCAAGTAGGGCCTGAAGTGTTTTACATCTTTGAATACTACATAGGCCTATTTTTCCACCTTTGGGCAATTCAATTGTGCTCCTAGTAACTCTGAGCTCATAAAAGCCACTGAAAATTCGTATCCTTCCTTATTTTTTTGTGTTAGAACAACTACGAATGCAATGTATGATGCAAAATTATAGAGAATAAACTCTTGACTGAAATCCGGGCTTAAATGTGTAGGAGCTTGCACTATTTCTTCTTTAATTTGATCAAATGACTCTTTTTTTTTAGATCCCCATTTGAATTCTTCATTTTTTTATCACGTCTTGCAGGGGTTTTGTTGTTTTAGCAAAGCTAGGGACAAATCTTCTCACAAAATTTATTCTCCCTGAGAAGGACTGGATAGCATTTTTGTTATGGGGAGGAGGTATATTGGCAATAGTTTCAGTCTTTTCAGGTTCAATTTTCATACCATGTTTTGAAACTATGAATGTCAATCAACTACAAACATAGACATTTTGGGATTGAGGGAAATACCATACCTCTTGAACCTATTGAATACTCTCCTCAAATGGGTTATATGGTCTTTTATTATCCCTGGAGAAGATAGTAACATCATCTAGATACACCACAACACACTCTCCAAGCAGGCCCATGAAAGCGATATCCATTGCTCTTTGGAAATTTTCTCCAGCGTTGATCATATTGAATGACATCTTCTTATAAGATTATGTTCCCCATTTAGTCTGAAAGATAGTCTTCAGTTGATCATCATGGGAAACTAGGACTTGGTTATATCTAGAAAATCCATCTAAAATGGAGAGCATTTCAAAGTTAGATACACATTGCCATATTTTCTCCATAGGGGGCACTGGGTAGTTGTCTTTCTCCAAGGCTTTGTTCAAGTTCCTGAAGTCAATACATAGCCTTGTATCTCCATTATTTTTCCTCAGTGGTACCAGGTTAGATATCCATTGAGTATGTCTGAATGGGAATATAATTTTAGCAACTAATAACTTGTTCAACTCTTCTTTGACCCGAGGCTCAAGACTGGGATGCATCTTCCTCATCTTTTGTTGAAAAGGTTTTGTCTGAGGATTAATTGGAATGGTGTGTTGTATGATCCTGGTGTCATATGTCTTGAGGTCTTCATATGTCCAAGAAAATATGTCTTTGTATTCCTTGAATAATTCGATGTAAGATTGTTTTTCTTCAAGAGATAATTTATTTCCCAAATTGATATTTTGAGTTGAGGTTCTTGTTATGAGATTTATAACTTCAAACTACATTGATGAGTTGTTGGTTTTGCAATTTGTATCCTTCTTGAACTTATACTGGAGATTGTAAAGTTTCTCCATTCTTACTACATTCTTAGGGATAATGTTGGTTGAACCCATATGAATTATTTGTTGAGCTTGATCAATAGCATCTGAGTTCACCATTAGATCATGCTGACCCTCATCTATAACAGAGTATTTGAATGTGTCTTTGAGGTGTAAGAATCTTATAATATGTTGATCATTGTCAAGACTCTCTAGATAGTTATGTTGTCAGGGATTGAGGGCCTGTGCAAAAGTTCGACAGAGAAAGTGTCAGGCATCAATCGATTTGAAGGTATTAATCTAGATGCAACATTCACTAGTAAGTCAGCATCATAGTTCAATGAGTGAGGAACATAACTAATATTAAATGAATCAAAAGACTTTATTAGTTCCCATACCTCTAACTGATAATGTTTGATATTACTTGAAATACAATGGATGGTGTTTCTTACCTGTCTTATGACAATTTCAGAATCACCAAATACCTTAATTTTCTTTTCTTTCAAGTCTACTGCCTTTTTCAATCCTTGTAATAAAGCTTCATATTCGACAGTATTGTTGGTGCATTGGAATTCTAGTATGCATGCAATTAATGTTTTCTTTCCTTTTGGATCTTTGAGTATGCAACCAACACCTGCACCTTCTAAAGATTTAGATCCATCAAAAAACAACATCCACATATTAGGATCTTCCTTTTTGGGTTGAATAGTTGATTTTGAGTTTTCAATTTTTTTAGGATTAGTGGGGTTAGTAGAGTTAATGAACACCTCCAATATATCTTCAAGAATTATGTTAGACTGTACACTAGAAGTATTGTTAGTCTGATATACTATATTGTTGTTGGACTCGACAATCTGAGTGCAATGAAGGATTTCAGATTGTGTATTAGATTCCGTAAAAGAAGATGTTTCATATGTGTAATTCCCAAAAAATGTATCATATGAATAATTACCCAAAATTGAATTGTTAAACATCACATGTTCATTTGTGTCGTTCAAATCAATCACTACATGCTTCATATATCTCTCCCTATCAATTCGTATCTAATTGAGTTTTCCATTGAAAGGAAGAGATAAATGTGATGAGTCAATAGCAAAATATCCATTCAACATAGCAAACTAATCTCTACTCAAAAGCATTTCATAGTTATCAGGTATATCCGCCACGATAATATCAATAGTTTGATGAATTTTAGGGTTAGCAGACATTCTGATCAAAACATTTTTTAGTTCCCCAATTACTTTGACTCGAGTTCTATCTAACTAAATAATCCGAATATCAGATGCCTCGGGTTTGACATTAATCTTTTCACAAACTTTGTGAGGCATGACATTAGAAGAGGCCCCCGAGTCTACCATGCAGTTATGAACATTTCTATTAAAAATTTCAAAAGTAATCGGGAAAGGTGGGGTAGTAGATCTTGACCTCTGTCCAGTTAAGAATGTGTTTGTAGCTATCTGACTCTTAGATGAAGTATCTTTGCTAGATGGGCTTGTTTTCGTTGTTCCTTTTTTCGTCCTTTCATAATTGTGGGAAGCTGGTATTTCAACTACCAAATTCCTTCATTAGATAATTATGGGGAAAATGGCAATCTTGGTTGTTTCTTGAATATTAAATTGGTAAGGAAATTTCCTCACTGTTTCCCTCTCATTGCATCATCTCTGTGTACGTGCTCCACCCATCAGCAATCTTTTTTCATTATCATAAAAATGCATTTTATCATTTTGATTGTTCAGCATGGTCCAATCCTTAAACATACCAACCATGACTCATGGCGACATTTAGACATATATTTTCATGTTGGGGGAAACATGGTGTTACAATCGATAGAATATCTTTAGAAGTCCTATTCCTTGCCAGAGAATGATGATTCTTTGTATTTGGAGGCAACACTATGATCTCTTCAACATCCTCATGTGGTGGACGAGAAGTTGGCATCAAATTGGAATGAAGATGAATGTTATGCAAATATGGTGGATGAAGGACAAAACTTTTGTTACTACTTCAACCATTGTAAACATGATATATAGTTGGACTCTGACTCTATGGTTAAGCATGCTTAACCTTGGTACATTGAAAGAAAGTCAATTTTTTCTCGATTGAAACACAAATTCTACACCCAGCTCCCATATATTGTCACACTAAGTTGAACCACAATACATTGACCTTCTCGTTCATTTTCATGAAATTGTCCTCAACATAACAATATTTGAATGATAGTGCTAAAAAACTAGAGTATGCAGGGCTCTAAGCTCTTGATATACATGTTTTCCCTCAAAACAACTTTAGTTCCCTTACATTCATTTTTCCTTTACATTCATCCGATTTGTAAAATGCGGAAAGAATCCTTTCACATTCCTCTAACAATTGAATGATCAGGATCCTGAAGAGACGCTTTAGTTCCCTTTCCCGATTAAGATATTACAATAATTACAAGGAAAATGATTGATCTGCAAAATTTCAGTTACAATGAGATAATTAGGTTAGCATTGGCAGTTGTGATTTTACATCTATGAAGGCCTTCCAAGTCTTGAATTCCTCGAGTATGTTTTCCACTCAACATAGTTGTGTTATTTCAAGGTATGTCTCATTGTTGCAAATGGGAATAATAATTTCCATCTTCAAACTTTTCTCAACACGTCGCACATAATCTTCAGTTAGTGAAATCAATATGACGGGTTTTATTAATCTTGCCTCTATAAAATCCATGCTAATTTCTTTGATTGCTTCTATGGAGATCATGCTGAGGTTTGTTTTGATTTCCACATATTCTACCATTTTTTAGGTTGAAAATGCCTTTTCTAAATTCCTCAGGGGATCCATCTCAAACTGCAAGAGTAGACTGTCGACGGATCTCCATAGATCTTTGCTTATTGTAGTGACTTGTTCCTTTGTCCTTTGTATATCCATGCAATTTTCCATCCCTTCATTCAATAATCGGTGATCTCTAATTTTCTGCTTGTCTGAGTACATAGGCAGTGTCTCGGCGAAATTTTGCTGGATATCCTGCCATTTTGTGACCTTGTTGTAGGCGTCTAGGGATTTTTTATATTTTTCATGCATTTCTTTCGCCTGTATAGTAACTTTATCCTAATCGGATCTCGACTTTAGTATTTTATTGAGAGCATATAATAACCTCTTATGAGATTCTCGAAGTTCTTCATTTTTCTTGACGACCTCTGCCTTTATAGTTTCTAAAGTAACTATCTAGTTTTGGCTTTCCTTTATAGATTTCGTTAGGAGATCATTATCATGTTTCATCCTCATACAGTTCTCCCCTGAGTTTTGTGGCTTCCTGCTTGTTTGTGGCTTTATGTTTTTTCACCTTGTTCAGATGAGAATTTTGGTTGAGGGAGGTTGTTTCATTGAATTTTTCCTTTAGCTCCTTGTGCTAGATCTGAAGTTGTCTTTCCATCTCCTCTTTGTGGATTTTCTCTATGTTTTGGGATTCTTTTTTGTACTCACTAGCCATGGCCTCCTTAATGGTTTCTAGGGTCGTATCCAACTCAGTGATCTTGGCTTTCACAGCATCTAGTGCCTCTATGACTTCATGGACCAACACGATGTTCACATCAGCAAAATCACTATGTTCTTATTTTGATTGTATTGCATTATCCTTCAGATTTGGTCTAGCTTTCCATTTGATGCTCCTCTCAAGAGCTTCCTAGCTTACATTAGATTTTCCTCTTTTTCTCTTCGACATTCTTTTATCGAATGCTCTTGTCTTGTGGTTGTAGTAGTAATCACCCATAATGACTATTGCGCCTTCAAAACCCAGTCCTTCAGAGGTGAGTGATAAACTCCCTGGGATGACAGCTAATGGGGTGCATTCCTCTATTGGTGTGTTGATTAGATCGGTGTCAAGACCTGATGTCACAACAGTGGTATCATATGTGGCTCTATCCTCTTTGGTTTTGGCAACATTAATTATGTCTTCCTCTTTCTTCTTCCTTGCTCTTTGCTATGTAGCCTGGGCCATTTTTTCTGTGTTCATTGTTTCTTCTTTGCCTGTATTAATTTTTGTTGGGGTAAGTTTTGTGCTTCGGGTCTTTTCCAGTTCATAATGTTTCTCCTCGACTTCCTTTTTATTCCTCTGCTCGTATCTTTCTTCAGCTTCCTTGGCTTTTCTTATTATTTCTTCTTCTTTTTCCCTCTTTTTCTCTTCTTCTGATTTTATCCTTTCTTTATCTTTGAGAAGCAGGGCTTTAAACTGCTCTAGCCTTAGGGTTATATCTTTATCTTCCTCTTTCCTTAGTTTTTGTCAAGATGCTTTGGTGGCGAGAATTTCTACTGCTTCTTCAAAACTTAATCTCCCTTAAATACATCTTCAACAAACCTGGATTCATGCATGATCTATGGTGCTAATTTAACACCCTTGACGTGTTCATAAACCATGTTTTGAATATCATGACATTTGGGCTCTTCGATACAAGACAAAATTTCGTTAGAGTTTCTTCTTCCTTTTCTGATTGATTCTTCTTCTGTAGAGAGTATGAGCCTATATGAAGGGGAAAAATAGGCCAATACCTTTTGTTCTTTTTAGATAGATAAGTCATGGCTTATTTCTCCACAACCTGATATGTTATTTCTCCAGCCAATAACTTATTGGGAACATACTTGGGTAACAAGTGTGGTGGTCCTGTGGCCCCAAAAATCCAGACAAAGGTATAGTATTTCTTCATATACCAGTCTTCGATCCCCCTTAAGGCTTTGATAGCACCTAGAGAAATCCTATGTGGGAAAATACCAAATATGGTCTTGTGCAGGGGGGAGAGGAAATAGTCACAGATCTCGTAAAAATGTTCCTTGTAGTTCACTTCCCATAATTGAGAACATTATAAATGGATTGGGCTGTGATCTGGGGTCCAAACCCAACTAAATGCAAGGAGTGAATTGGATTAACAAATGGAATCTATAAGATAAGACGACATATATAAGCAAGGGCTTTTCATACCTTTTGGGTCAGGAACACGATTCACAATGCTGAAATATAGGATGCTTTCCCAATTGAAAGCTTGGCCCTTTTTAACCATCATGTAATCCATAGGAAATCATTCCATTCTGCAATGGGTGCTAGTTTCCTGACCATAGAGTCTGCAGATCATTGTGTTCAAAATTATGTAAAGTATTTTTAAGTATCATGCTAGGACATTCCTTTCCCCTTTTATCACTGACCATTATTCATCGAAGAACCAATCTTCCATCAGGGTCTCTAAATCTTCGTGCTCGACCCCAAACTTGTCTAGGAATGATTTATTTAGAGAAACTGTGGGTTATGGGGTCTTGTATCTTTCTTAGATGTCTTCTGCATTGAGTAACGCAATTGGGAGGCCTAAAGCATTGAATATTAATCCTGTATCCTTATGCAGATATAAGAAACACCATCTGGCAGCGCCGTTGTATGGGGAGATGTAACACCCTGTTTCCCCCAGTCTGTAAAAATAACTATATTGGCCAAGAACTATGGTGAACTCAAAGATGTGAATGTTTGATTTGATGAACATTTGTATAAAAGGTCGATGAATGTAAATTATGTTATGAATATGTGTTACACGACTGCTGAGAGGGGGATGTGCTAAAAGAGACCATGATGGATAATGAGAGGTGGTGGAAGGGACCTGGAATGGTTGTGTTAAATTCCACCGAGCCAGTACCATAATGGTTTTTACTTGCTCAAAGACCAAAGCAACTCTCTGACCCTGGAATGGATTTCCCATCAGATTGGTAGGTGGGGAGGCTCCTCAAGAGTTAATGAGGGGATGGGGGGGTGAACTACCCATCCATAAAATCTCCCATACCTGACCACGGACGGGAAAATTTGTGCCACACGCAATCTTACAAAGAAAAGCCAAGAGAGGAACTGTGGTAAGGTGTGGTGGAGAGGAGAGCGTGCGTGACAGGGATCGCAGAAGAGAATTGGAGAAACTCTAGAAACACAGGGAGTTCTGAACATAGGAGAAGGAGAGTAACCTTCGTCCTTGACTTCCATTGAACTGGAAGTAGGAGACTGAATCTCCAAGCATCATGGTCTAGCTCGGGGGTGGCTAGTGGTAAATCTATCTGGAGTCACTGAGCCTACGGTTGGGTGGAAACGAGCACCCCTCTCAGCAGTCGTGTCACACCTGGTGTTTCTGATAAGTGTTTATATATTGTATCTTGAATTAAATATCCTGGACGCATGCTCATGTTTGTACACTCATAAATGGTTTTTGTATAGAAGTGTTTGCCTGGTGTTTTGATCGGAAATAATGGATGCATGCTTATACTTATATGACCATAATCGATTTATGTATAGAATGAATAAGTTTAGATTACGAGTCCCTTCCCTTGAGATTTGTTCCATCTACTTGACTCACGCTATGTCCTGGTTTGATTTCCCAAAGGCACCTCCTCCCAGTTAGTTTCCTCGCATTCCAGAGCCGGAGTGAGTTCCTTGAAAAGACTATCGTTATAGTAAACCCATGAGTTTACTTTACGCCTATCACAGAGTTCATAGCTCAGAAAATTAGGAAGTATTTTTAGTCAGGTCACTAAGCCTAGGGATGATTACCCAAGAACCCTCTGAAGGATCATGTGATCAGAGTCTAGAAATCTTATACAAGAAAGAGTAGTTCTCTCAGGTTTCAGCGTTTTGGCACCAGAGAAACCCAAGGGAAAGACCCCTCATCTTCGTGAGTCGCGAAATCCCGGTATGTGAAACCCTGAATCGGTTTAGTGTGAATAGGTTTCGGCATTTTTGCACCCGGGAAACCCAAGGGAAATACCCCTCATTTTTTCTAGACGCGAAATCCCGGTATGCGAAACCCCAAATCAGTTTAGCGTGAATAGGTTTCGACGTTTCGGCACCCGAGAAACCCAAGGGAAAGACCCCTCGTCTTCTCCAGTCGCGAAATCTCGGTATGTGAAACCCTAAATCGGTTTAGCGTGAATGGGTTTCAGCGTTTCGGCACCCGGGAAACCCAAGGGCAAGACCCCTCATCTTCACCAGTCGTGAAATCCTGGTATTAAGACTCAAGACTATGTTTCAGCATATGCTATATCTCAGGAGCCAAAGATTCGCTTTCACAAATGTTTCAAATTAAGTGACCAACATCAGCCAAAGATTCCCGCTTCACAAGTAGTGTTTCTCAAAATTTTTAAGACTCAACACCTTTGATTTTTCAAAGATACATACTGTGTTTCATGTCAGCTGTGCTCAGGCTTAAGACTCAAGACTATGTTTCAGCATATGCTATGTACCGGTGTTTCAAAGATCTCTGCCACAAATGTATTTCTCAGCTTAAGACTCAACTATGTTCTCAAAGATATGCTACACTTAGTGTTTCAAAGATTTGTCATAGTGGTGTTTCAAATTTAAAAACTTAATTAGTGGGCCAAATTTCAGAATTGAAAATAAATTTTAACCTAAACATGAGGGATTATGAACATCGCTTTTCAACGCAGAAATAAAATATCGCTAATATGAAAAACTCAGGAAATATAGACACAAAGAATTTCGGTCTAACTTCACTCGAAACCACAAGGGGAAACCAGTGAGAGAGGGGATTTGTATTATTTATGAGCTTCCGAAATTATTTTATTAAAGCATATTCATTTTCAAATATTTACACAAACTTATATGGAAATTCCTGTAGCTTTGCTCCTCAATTTCTAACCAGAAATTCGTACAACAGTAAAGCAATTAATGTTGTAATGACTCAATGAAATTTGTGCTAAAATCATGCATATTTAATGGACTGCATTGTAAATACGCTCAAAAATATATTACAGTAGTTACCTCTAATTTATGTGTCAACAATGTTGTATATACCTTGGAATGTATGCTAATACTCTCGAATTGCAAACAAGGTCCCTCCTCAATTTATGTGTGCACATTACATGTCAGAGGACTTCCACAAACTGGCATCGGCACGGCCTGCTCTTCCCCTTGTTGTCTAAAAATCCATACCTCTTTTCTTTGGGATGTGTTCTCTCCTTTGGCAAATGTTGTCTCTTTTCTCAGCCTTCCTCAACCTCCTCTCTCTCTGTTCTCCTCACAAGAATTCTTTGAGCTCCTTGTTCTCCTCAACAAGAATGTTGGGTAGCCTTGCCTTGGCATCTCACCAAGAGCCCCTTGGCCTCCTCACCAAGATTTCTCTTCCCTTTCTCTTGAATCTCACCAAGAGCCTCTTGGCATCCCACCAAGATTTCTCCAACTACCCAAGAATAGGTGCCTAATTGTCTTAACTGAACCTCATATGAGGGAAGGTGAGGGAGTTTTCTTAATCTAAACGGATCAGATTAGACTAGGATGGGTGGCCGGATTTGCGTATCTTCACTCACCCTCACTTTTAATTATGCAGTTATATTTTAATTTCAGACCACAAATTAATTTGACTAAGACCCACATTTGGCAATTCTCCCCTTAGGCCTAGGGAAGAGAAACACCTGCCTTGGTACTTTATTTTAATTTAAAATTAACACTTCATACCCAGGAAAGTGTTACTCACCACCCAAGCTTGTCCCCGAAAAATACAAACTTGCCCATGTTCAATGCCTTGTGAGTATGTTCCAGAACTCGCCTCAATAGATATGTATTGTAGCTCCATACCGCTCAACATGATCACGGATGAAGTGATACCCAATCTCGATATGCTTAGACCGGGCATGAAAAAATGGATTCGAATTTAATGCAACTCGATATCACGCTCAATCACGGTAGGCCTCATCCGCACACCGAATAATCCAATCATCATCTTATGGCCAAAGGGCCTTGGCCAACTAGCTCCGGACGAAGGTCGCTATATACTCACCACAAATCAAAGCACGAATTTCTTCTTCCGACTCTAAATCCAAGACAATAACCTGATCCCAATCCAAAGAAACACCCCGAAGTGCTTTTCCTATCAATCGGCCATCCCCGCCTAATCTAAGTCCTCAGAGAAGCCAGCCGCATCTAACTCCATCTCTATGATAGTCCGCACTATAATCTACTGTACTCAATAAAGATACTGAGCATTACGTTTTGCTACACCCAAGCACTTCTCCTCGGGGTTGCACCAAGAACTGACCGAGTGTTGACAAGAAAACAAATATCTAGCTCCGGTATTGACCAAATACATCAATGACCATCAACCGGACGATAGTGGAATCCACTCAATCAGGACTCGGCATTGAAGCTTCTTCCAGCTTTGGTAACGCGGGGAGTGGTAATGGGCCTACTATATCCCATCTGAAATTTGCTCTGAATGTCACACACATACTTCCTTTGTCCTAGGAAGATGTGTCCAGGCCCCCGCCAAACCTCCAATCCCAAAAAGTAATGCATTCAATGTCTCCGTCATCTCAACTCAAGCAAGCATTCTCCTTGTATCTTCGATGAGTCTCACTGTAATAAAAGGTCATCCATATAAGAATGAGAGGATCCTCTCCACCACAATGAAGTATAGGTTGGGATCCGCTTCACTCTTCTCAAACCCCAATCACGTGAAATAGGCATCTATCCCTCTATCACCAAGTTCCTCGAGCTTGTTTCAGCCTCCATACAATGCCTTCGCCTACACACATGAGACTCTCCCATGCACCCTCAAAGCCCAATGGTTGCTCAATGTATACCTCCTCCTCAATAACACCCTTCGTAGAGATGGGTCTTCACATCCATCTAGTGGATCTTCCAACCCATCTCTGCTGTAATGGAGATCACTACCCCGATTGAAGTGTATCGAGCAACCAACGCAAATGTATCATCATAGTTGACTCCCTCAACATGTGAAAACTCCTCGAGCCACAAAGCAAGTTTGTACTTCTAATGTCGCCGGTCCAAGATGCATGTTTTAGCTTGTAGAGCCACTTGGAAGTCACCACCACTTCCCCTCGTGTCTAGGAACAACTTCCCAAACAATGTTCTTCATGATGGAATTGTACTCTTCCATCATGGCATCTCTCCATAATTGTCTACTAGTGGCCTCCCTCAAAAGTGGAAGGCTCGGAGTCCCGAATACTGCTCACCATCGTTATGTAGCTGCAAAACCTCTCGTGAGGTTTACTTCTCTCTCACCGCCTGCTTGGGATTCCCCACTAACCCCGTATCCCTCAAAATGTCATGAAGCCACTTAGGCTTCTTCCTCTCTCAAGTAGTGTCCTGTGGAGGGGAACCTCCCTGCTCAACCCTATTTCAAGATAATGATCCCAGGTAGACCCTAAAGTACCCATCCTCAAACCTCGTGGACCGTGGAACAAGAACCCGAACTCTGGCCCTCACACCAAACCGGTGGGTCTCCAAATCAGGTCACTATAGTCTCAACAAGGCTCACCTAACTGAGAAGACCTGTCACCTCTCTCTCTGCCCCTCTAGAATTCCTAAAGGCTCTGTCCTCCTCAATATGACATCCCTCCTCAAGAAAACCTTCCTCAAGGAAGGAAGGTAAAAACAGAAAGCCTTTGAAGTCTCAGCACCGCACCCAACAAAGATCTATCCTCAGCCATGGTCTTGCTTTGTCCTCTTCTCTAAGGGACATATGAATATGTGATGCACCCAAAACTACGAAAGTGCCCCACCTCAGGATCTTCCCAGAGAAAGCCTCCTCGCAGCCGTTCTGTACCTTGTGAGGAATTCTACAGATAAACCGTAGTGTAGCATGCCCTCAGCCCATAGAAATAGTGGCGTCCCCTGATCATGTAGCATGGCTCTCAGAACCCCAACATAATGGCTCCCCGTTTCTTCCTCTCCAGAACCCCATTCTGTTGTGGGTTCTAAGGGATAGTCAACTCTTTCTTGATGCCCTCTCCTGTACAAAAATCCATAAACTCCTTGGAGGTATACTTCCCCCCATTGTCCGGATCTTAGGACTCTGATTTTCTTCCCCGTTCTGGGTTCTCCACAAGAGATTTGAACTTGTGGAACCGGCTGAAGACCTGTCCCTTTGGTCTTCATGAAGAAAATCCTGGACTTCCGAGAGAAGTCATCAATGAATACAACATAGTATAGGGATTCAATCAACGATGCCGAAGACATCGAGCAAGCCGCCACACACTTCTGAATGAATAAGATGAAGGATACTTGCTGCTTTATTGTCACTGCTAGGAAAAGTAGTCCTGGTGTACTTTCCCAAGGTACACCCCCTTGCACAACTCATGGTGCTCAACCTAAATCTTGAACTCCTATCACCATCTCCCTCGAACTCGTGAAAGCCCCATGGTGCAAATGTGCCATCCCTCCTCCCCGTACATATCTCACATAGGTCACTGTTGTTGTTGGTAGAATGGATCAATGCTCGCACTGGTTGGAATAAGAACTTGTACAACCTCTCATGTCTAGTACCAATCACTTTGGCTAAAGTGATGCTAGACCCTCTAGCGAAAAGAAGCATTCCTACCATCAATGGAACAAGACCTCATAGCCCTTTCTCCTCAATAGTAGAAATTGAAAACAAGTTCTTCTGCCTCGAACATAAATAACCTCTGTCAAAATCATGGGAGGTAAAGACTCCCTCCAAAATGATATAGTCCCACAACTAAATGCACCTTGACCTCCTGGCCATCTCCAAGCACTACCTCTACAACTCCACACTGAGTAAGATCTTTCAAGTGCTCAAAAACCGCTTATGGCATGGCGGGAGGCACCATTGTTAATATACCAAGTATTGGGAGTAGTGGTCCTCGATGATAGATTAATAATAAACAAGGAAAATCTTTGTCAAACTTGTTGGAAATCTTCCACTTCAATAAGTCGCGGTTTGTCAAAACCTGGCATCTCACCAGTTATCCTCTCTGGCATCTCACCAAGAGTTTTGATCTTGGCATCTCACCAAAGATCTTCCCCTTGGTCTCTCACCCGCGACTTCCTCTCTAAGTGATTGTTGTCCCAACTGCTTGTTGAAATTTTGCCTCTTCAACTCAGCCTTTGATACCATGTTAATTTTTCAAAATCCGACCTTCGGGCCTCGCTGATTTTTCTACCAAATTTAATTGCCAAACTCAGCCAAAGACTGCTTCAAGATATGTTACCAGTAATTTCAAAGATATACTCAAGTGGTGTTTCAGCCTTAAGACCAAGATCTATGTTTCAACAACATATGCTATACCGGTGTTTCAAAGATTCACTAATGCTGGTGTTTCATCTTAAGACTCAACATTCGAGTGTTTCAGCATACATACCTAGTGTTTCAACATTTGCTCACAGCGGTGTTTCAAATTTTAAGACTCAGCACTATGTTTCAAATTATGCTACAGCTTGGTGTTTCTATCAAAACTTAACAAAATAAATTTCAATCGAAAATAAATTTCTAACCTAAACATGAGGATTATGAACATCGCTTTCAACACAGAAATAAAATATAATATAGCCATCATGAAAAAACTCAAAATATAGACAGCAATTTTGGTCTAACTTCGACTCGAAACCTGGTACAAGGGGAAACCAAAGGAGAGAGGGATTTGTATTATTTATGAGCTTCCTCGGTGAAATTCTTTACAGCATATTCATCTTCGATATTTACACAAACTTATCTCGACATTCCTAAAACTTTGCTCCTCGATTTATGAACCAAAAAAACCATACAACTGTACGACTGTCCAAACAATTAATGCTGTACAGACTATCCCAAAATTTGTGCCAAAACTCTACTAAGACTGCACGGACCGCATGCAAATACACTCAAAAAATATATTACAGCTAGCACTTTACCCTCGTGGTCAACAAATGTTGTATGGTACTTCTAAACATGTTGACACTCTAAATTGCGCTTGTTGTCCTCCCTCAATTGCGGCACATTGCATGTCAGATGACCTCCACAACCACGGTAACGGGCCATTCTTCCTTGTTGTCCGAACTGCACTTCTTTGCTTTGGGATGTGTTCTCTCCTTCGACAAATGTTGTCTCTTTCTTAGCTCAACCTCTCTTGCTCTCTCTTGTTCTCTCTCAACAAGAATTCTTTGAGCTCCTCTTGTTCTCTCAACAAGAATGTTGTAGCCCTCTTTGCTCTTGGCATCTCACCGTTTCCTTGGCCTCCTCAACAAGAATTCTTCAGCTTCCCTTGCTCTTGGTATCTCACCAAGAGTCTCTTGGCATCTCACCAAGATTAACTTCTACCCAAGAATGGGTGTTTCCACTTGTCTTAATCAACCTCATGAGGGAAGTTGTGAGGAGTTTCTCTTAACTAACAAACAGATTAGATTAGATGGGTGGCTGAGATTTGGTGTCTCTTCACTACCCTCACTTTAATCATAAAGTTATCTTTTAATTTGCATCTCACAAATTAATTTGACTAAGACCCATATTCGTACTTTCTCCCCTTTTAAGCACCTAGGGAAGAAACACTTTGCCTTGGTACCCTTTTTTTAATTTAAAATTTAACATAAGAATCTTATAATATGTTGATCATTGTCAAGACTCTCTAGCTAATTATGCTGTCACAGATTGAAGGCCTTTACAAAAGTTCAACGGAGAAAGTGTCAGGCATCAATTGATTTGAAGGTATTAATCTAGATGCAACATTCACTAGTAAGTCAACATCATAGTTCAATGAGTGAGGAACATAAATAATATTAAATGAATCAAAAGACTTGATTAGTTCCCAAATTATACCTCTAACTGATAATGTTTGAAATTACTTGAAAGACAATGGATGGTGTTTCTTACTTGTCCATGACAATTTTGAATGAGTTTCGGCGTTTCGACACTCGGGAAACCCAAGGGAAAGACCCCTCGTCTTCGCCAGTCATGAAATCCCAGTACACGAAACCCCGATGCACTCTGTGGATGAGCCCTAGGTCATCGGACAGGGTCTTGTGGTAAGAAGGAGGAGTCCTGAAAGAATCTAGACCGCCCATTTGTAGGGACGCGTGGCGAAGATCTAAAGCCACCGGGGTTCTAGAGATCGGGGAAATAGGAGTGAAGACCTCGCCAAAATCCCGAAAAGTAGAATGACGGGATTTAATCCTGGTCGTTGATCTAGTCAACGATCTAGACCATAGATCTGGATGACACCGAGCTTTCGAGTCTCGGGGATTAAAAAGGGAAAGGAGGAACGCTTACATCGCGATTTCCCAAAACGCAAAACCCCAAAAGCATTTAGAGGAATAGCACCAGGTCATAGGACCGGTCATATGAAAAGTGACCTAAGGGAGGAGCTAAGGATCTATTAGACCCTTTTGGGTTTCAACATTTCGAAAGACAGAGAACAAGGGAACGCTTGCATTGTGATTCCCCGAATCACGAAAGCCGGAAGCAACTTTTTGGTAAGGCCTGTGGTCATAGCCAATGATCACATGGAGGAGGATAAGGGGAGGGATGGTCTGCGCTAGGCCCCATAGAAATTCGAGGATTTTGTCCCTCGAAGAAAAGACAAAAAAAAAGAAGGAAAATCTTAGTTGTCGTAGTGGGTGTGTGACAGGAGAGCTTTGGATGAGCAGTTATCATGTGAATGTTGCTTTTGAGAATGTTCCTATACTTGTTGATGTCCACGTCATCAAGTGGAAACCTTTCATTCTAAAACATATACAGATCTCACCATAATTGAGGTAGTGCCCCATCCCATCATGACTATTTGTATCGGAAACATTGAAGGATTATGGGACTGAGGCAGGAACAAGCACCCCAGAGGTTTGGATTTTTCCCTTTCTTGTCAACATCTGGGACATTTTTTTACCGCCTATGCAAAACATAAAATTGAGTGATTAAGAGTGTGACTATAGTGATATAGATAAAAACTACTAAATGATGTGTAAAACACTTACTCGTAGACCATAGACAATAATAAACGAAGAAATAGGTCAGACCTCTGCCGCTACAGTACCTATTTTCCTTAGTGAGAATATAGACAAGTGAGAAAATATTAAGTCTCAATAACATTTAAACATTTATGAATTCCCTCCAAACCTGGGTGAAATTAATGAAGAAGTGTGTTACAACTTAGAGTCGATACGCAGTGATATGAATGTAGTCACAAGAAGTTCATATGATATGACTGTTGACTGTATCACCAGAGGAGTGGAGCTGATGGAAAGATGAGATCGTCGAAAGGTCCTCATCGTCAGATGTTTGTGGTGGTACGATATGTTGACAAGGATCATGGACGATCCTCTGACGATGACAAATTTTAAACATATCATTTAATCTCAATGAGATTACTTAAGGGTTCATAATAATCTTTTAATATTCATCGATCCAATCACTCAACACAAATCTTCTCCGTAATCATAATGATAAGACATTATTGTAACCGTGTGGGCCAGGTATAGGATGGTTTGGATATAACGATCATGAAGTAGTCAGTGATTTCCAGGTTGATCTCAATAGTAAGATGAGTTAAATATTGGTCATTGATGCCCTGTGTGAGAGGTGTCATCGTCGAAAACATGTGGAAGAGAGGGCATATGTATGCCTAAAGTTTTTATTGACGATGAAATATTTCTCCAAAAATAACCTACGAGAAGGAGCATGCCACATGTGGGAGAGAGAGAGGTTGTCTGACTTAACTAGAAATGGGGCTTGCATGAAAAATCATGTTGACGTGGCTTCAGGATCCAATCCTAGTGTACCTCTTGGATTATGACTTGGACTTACAAAAGGGGCGTGTCATCGTCGGAAATTCGTAAGAAGGGATACAAATGATTACTTGAATCATTGTTTCCCTGACGAAAATGTTATGAGGTGTCTTCATCAAGATTTCGGAAGTGAAGACAATATAGATCGAGGAAAATGTGTGACGATGAAAAGACAAAGAACAAGGTTGAGTGAATAAAAAAGGGGGGAATAAATCCCAAGTAACCATGTACGAAGAGTGCAGGATGTCGAACTTGAATACTAGTGAAGAGTTTATTCTTTTTGGTTCGGTTGGCCCTATGCAAGATATTTGGTTTGTAGGTGAATAAATAACCAGGTGAGTAAAGAGTAGTGCCTTGTAAAAATTTGGTAGTATGGGCCTCCACCTAAACTAATAGTTTTGGTGGGGTTGTTGTGTTCTCACAACAAATAGTGACTTGTACGGGAGAACCAATTATCTCTGTCTCATAATAATCACTAGATAATGCTTTTCAGGTCATATGATTTATCACCAAAGTTACAGGCTAACCAATGACGTGGACCCCACAAAACTGTTTTATAGAAAATATGAGGATATTTTACTATTTTTGGTGATATTCAAGATAATTCAAGGGTGAGCATTAAAGATGGGAAAATTTAATTTATTTAGAGAATCTGGGAGGAGGAGAACACCACGGAGGCTGGTATTTGATTGTTTTAAGACCACATTGTAATCCTCATCTCTTTTTTTCCTGGCATTGCTTCGCTGCCAGCAAGTGTCCATAGCCTCGACAAAGTTGCCTTGGTATCATATGAGCATAACCTATCTTCCAGCGAACATCCATATCCCCGACGGGTTTACTTATACTTCCCACACTAACAATAGTGCTTTAAACTTCCCTTTTTTTCAGTGGGGTGATACATGATTCATTTTGATAAGCAAGTCTCAGTCAGTATTTAGCTTCATGGGTTTCCAATATATTTTCCTTAAGGTTAAGAATCTATGGGACAGGTAGGCTTCACAAGAATCATCCTAAAAACAATTTTTTTTTTATTGTATCTTGTTAGTTGAATAATGATATGAATATGAGAATAGTCACATAGGAAACCAATCTCCTTTTGACTCTAGTGACTTATCCACATGTTATGTACAATTGGTGATCTTTTGAAACAAATAGTGATGATTTCTTCCCTTAATGTATAACCATAAGTTGAATTAAGTTGTTCAAAACAAAATACAATACATTTCATCATTACAATGAATACCTGACCAACCATTCACCCGCAAGGTACTTTCTAGGCCTGAAAAACATTTTCGGTAATTCAGATAAAAAAGAGGTTAGCAAGAGTTTGATTGTGGAAGAAAAATGAAGTGCTAAACTAAAAACTAAAACAAATTTTTATTCTAGAGAAAGTCGAAAAATGATCCTATTATGTACAAGACTACACTACCAAGGGTGATCAGGAGAAGTATCGTTTGAGGATTTGACCATTGACAAGGAGCTCCTCAACGTCTCCCTCCAACGTTCTGATTTTAAATGTTACAAGACCAGATTTATGGTGAATTAGATATGGGCCCAACCACAACTTTTGGAACTTTGTATGTTTACCCTTAAGCTCATTTGCTTTGTCCCATTTAAGAACAAGATCTCCCTCTTGAAAATCTTTATTTCCCACATATTATTTATCAAACCACTTTTTAATTACTTCTTGATGTCGCATGAAGTTCATTTTTTCCTTTTCCCTCTCTTCTTCCAGTTTCAGCAACATGTTCAACCTATCTTGCATTACAAGGTATGCTTCATCTTAGACAAATTGAGAAATTTGTAGGGATGGAAAGAAGGTATGGGTATGAAAAGTTGCTTCCTTTCCATAGACTAGGAAGAAGGGGGAATTACCAATAGAGGACTTGGGTGTTACTCTGTCAACCGAAAGGGCGTTCTAGAGGGCTAGATGCCAATTCTTTTGATGATCCTTGATACTTTTTCTTTAGGATTTTTATTAGGCTTTTATTTGTTGACTCAGCCAACCTATTCCCCCATGGATAGTAGTTTACTGAATATTTAACTTTAATGTTACGTTCAAGAGCATATTTAGTTAATTCCAGAGAATAAAAATACTTAGCATTATAAAAAACAAGGACTCAAGGACTCCAACTCTAGTGATAATATGAGATTCAAGGAACAATGTCACCTGGTTGTCATTGATTATCTTTAGGGGAATTTCTTTTGTCCATCTAGTGAAAAAATATGTGGTTGTCAAAATATATTTGTGCAGATGAGAGGATTTGGGGTTAATTTCCCCAATCACATCTAGACCCCATTGTTGGAAAAGGTGTTCTATAATCACAGGTTGCAGAGGGGAGGTAGATTTCCTTTCTCTCCCATCCAACTTTTGACATTCTAGGAATTTACTTGCATATGCATGAGAATATTTGAACAAAGTAGGCCAATAATAGCCCACCGTGAGGATCTTGTGTGAAAAATAGTGTCACCTCCAAAATTCCCACCATTTGGTCCATCATGAAACTCAAATAGAACCTTTTATGCATCTCTCTCCTTAATACATCTTAGGAAAACTCCATTATAATTATTACTACATAACATTCCTTGAATGATCTGATATTGATTTTATTTGAGTCTAAGAGCTCTCTTCTTCTTCGGTTCCAAATAATGTGGGGTTGACCCATGGGTTGAGTAATATTTCATTTCATAATTCCATTGGTCTAAGTTAGCAGGGATGTAGCAAACTTCTCTTTCAATAAGCTCTTGGTCTTGATACAAGGCATCTTCCTATACTTCATCGCTTGCCGATTCAGCCACTAGTTTACATAAGCCCTTCCCTTTGACAATTTTGGCAGGTTTGATCTCTAGGTCATAATCTTGTAAGGTTGTTATCCAGTTAACTCTTTTCTTCCCTAGATCCATCTATAATAGGAGGTTTCTAACAACGGGATAAGGGATAGTGACCTTGGTATTTGATTTTATCAAGTAGGGCCTGAAATGTTTTACATCTTTGAATACTACGTAGGCTAGTTTTTCCACCTCTGGGTAATTCAATTGTGATCCTAGTAACTCCGAGCTCATAAAAGCCACCGAAAATTCGTATCCTTCCTGCTTTTTTGTGTTAGAACAACTATGAATGCAATGTCAAATGTGAAAGTATAGAGAATAAAGTCTCGACTGAAATTTGGGCTTAAAAGTGTAGGATCTTCTGCTATTTCTGCTTTAATTTGATCAAAAGACTCTTTTTTTAGATCCCCATTTAAATTCTTCATTTTTTTATCACATCTTGCAGGGGTTTTATTTTTTCGGCAAAGCTAGGGACAAATCTTTTCACAAAATTTATTCTCCCTAGGAAGGACTACATAGCCTTTTTGTTATGGGGAGGAGGTATATTGGAAATAGTTTCAGTCCCTTCAGGTTCAATTTGCATACCATGTTACGAAACTACGAATCCCAATCGAGTACAAACATAGATTTTTTGGGATTGAGGGAAATACCATACCTCTTGCACCTATTGAATACTCTCCTCAAATGGGTTATATGGTATTTTTTTATCCCTGGAGAAGATAGTAACATCATCTAGACACACCACAACACACTCTCCAAGCAGGCCTACGAAGGCAATATCCATTGCTCTTTGGAAATTTTCTCTAGTGTTGATCATATTGAATGACATATCCTTGTAAGAATGCATTCCCCATTTAGTCTGAAAGGTAGTCTTCAGTTGATCATCATGGGAAACTAGGACTTGGTTATATCTAGAAAATCCATCTAAAAGGAAGAGCATTTTAGAGTCGGATACACATTGCAAGATTTGATCCATAGGGGGCACTGGGTAGTTGTCTTTCTCTAAGGCTTTGTTCGAGTTCTTGAAGTCAATACATAGCCTTATATCTCCATTAGTTTTCCTCACTAGTACCGTTTAGAGATCCATTGAGTATATCTGAATGGGAATGTAATATTAGCAGTTAATAACTTGTTCAACTCTTCTTTGACTTGAGGCTTTTGACCTTAGGCTCAAG
Source organism: Picea sitchensis (assembly GCA_010110895.2). Classification (NCBI taxonomy): domain Eukaryota; kingdom Viridiplantae; phylum Streptophyta; class Pinopsida; order Pinales; family Pinaceae; genus Picea; species Picea sitchensis. The sequence goes on from SNQJ01S0034758.1 coordinate 92,691, forward strand.
ACTGGGATGCATCTTCCTCATATTTTGTTGAAAATGTTTTGTCGGAGGCTTAATCAGAATGACGTGTTGTATGATCCTGGTGTCATATGTCTTGAAGTCTTCATATGTCTAGGAAAAGATGTCTTTGTATTCCTTGAATAATTTGATGTAAGATTGTTTTTCTTCAAGAGAGAAGTTCTTTCGCAAATGGATATTTTGAGTTATGGTTCTTGTTATGATATTTACCACTTCAAACTGCATTGATGAGCTGTTGGTTTTGCAGTTTGTATCCTTCTTGAACTTATACTAGAGATCGTAAGGTTTCTCCATTCTTACTACATTCTTAGGGATAATGTTGGTTGAACCTAATTGAATACTTTCTTGATATTGATAAGTAGCATCTGAGTTCAGCATTAGATCATGCTGACCCTCATCTATAATAGAGTATTTGAATGTGTCTTTGAGGTGTAAGATGTTAATTTTTCAAAATCCCACCCAGTTTTAGTCTCACTGATTTTTCAGTCAAATTTAATTGCCAAACTCAGTTTCAGCACTGTTTCAACATATGTTACAGCCTAGTGTTTCAGCATATACTCAGTGGTGTTTCAGCTTAAGACTCAGCACTATGTTTCAGCATATGCTACATCCTGGTGTTTCAGCATCTGCTCACAGCGGTGTTTCAGCTTAAGACTCAACACT
>SNQJ01S0034759.1:75061-85506 GCA_010110895.2 Picea sitchensis
ATTCAATACTTTAGAACTAGGGAAAGAGTAGTATTCTGTCTCAGTTTGTTCCAGATCCAGGTGGATCTGTGGAGATTGGTCTGTGTCCGCACTCACGAATTTATCCTAGAACAGCAGTCTTAAGCGAAGACGTTAGGTCGATCACATACTTCAGTGAAAAACTCAATGAGGCAAAGATCAAGTACTCAACATATGACAAAGAATTCTATGTAGTCATACAAGCACTGAAGAAATGGAGACATTATTTGGTTCCCAAAGAGTTTGTTTTGTACAGTGATAATCATGCTTTACAATCCGTGACTCAACATGAGAATTTAAACCAAAAACATGTTAAATGGGTAGAATTCATGCAGAATTTTACTTTTGTAATTAAGCATATTTATGCAACTGCTAACAAAGTTGTTGATTCTTTGAGCAGGAAATGTTTTCTTATGCAGGAATTCAGAGTCAAGACTTTGGGTTTTGATAACCTCAAAGAAATGTATAGGGATGACCCATATTTTAAGGAGGTGTATGAGGCATCTGAGAATCCATTTCTCAGGGATAGAAGCCAATGGACCAAGTATATGATCTAGGATAGGTTATTATTTTGGGGCAATCAACTATGTATTCCAAAATGCTTCATGAGGGAGAACCTACTGAAGGAAAAACACAGTGGATGATTGGCAAGGAACTTTGGTCATGATAAGACATTCTAAAAGTTGAATGGCTCATATTTTTGGCCAGGAATGAGGATAGATGTTAATAAATTTGTGGACAGATGCAGGATTTGTCATCACAAAAAAGGAAAAAGATAGAACACAGGGTTATATCAGCCATTACTCATACTCGAGAGGCCATGGGATGAAGTGGGCATGGACTTCATATTGGGAATACCAAGAACACAAAGAGGATGTGATTCAATATTTGTTGTAGCCGACAAATTTTCAAAAATGGCACATTTCATACCATGCCAGAAAACCAGTGATGCAACTCATATTGCGAACTTGTTTCTCAAGGAAGTCGTCAGACTTCATGGCTTTCCAAAGAGTATCATGTATGATCGGGATACCAAGTTCGTTGGACATTTCTTGAGGATCTTATGGAAAAATCTGGGGACAAGTTTGTATTTTAACTCAGCATATCATCCTCAGATGGATGGATAGACAGAGGTCATGAACAAAATCTTGGGAGATTTGCTGAGGATCATAGTGACTGAACACCACAGTCAGTGGCATCATATTCTACCACAAGCGGAATTTGCTTACAATGATTCACTCAATAGAAGCACAGGGAAGAATCCATTTCAGATTGTATATGGAATGCAGCGAAGGGGAGTTTCTGAATTGAAATATTTAGAACAATATGAATTCAGGAGTGCTAGTGCAGAGGACCTTGCAGAAGCAATGAAGGAGCTTCATAGCCAAATTAAGGAGCGATTGTAGAATTTAAGTCAAGAATACAAGCGCAGAGTAGATCAACATAGACGAGAACTTCAATTTGAATTTGGTGATCTGATTCTCGCACATTTGAGAAAAGAGAGGTTCCCAAGAGGAACATATAATAAGCTAAAGATGAAAAAGATTGGATCGTGCAAGGTCGTAAGGAAATTTGGGGCAAACACATATGAGATTGAATTACCCGATGGGGTCGAAATATCACTGATATTCAATGTTGCGGATTTGTACCCTTACAGAGCTGAATAAGAAGGAACAAAAAATGAAAAGAAAGAGGTTCAATGGACCAAACAAATGCCTATAGTTGAAAAGCCACAGATGGAAAGCATAATTGACAAAAGGATTAGCAGAAAGACTAGGAGAAAAGAGTATTTTGAATGCTTGGTCAAATGGAAGGGACATCCAGTTGGAGATGCTATTTGGGAGGATGAAGAAGAAATCCACAAGCATGGACAAACCATGCAAGATCTCATGAACATGAGTTCACGAAAATTTTCAAGAGAGGGAGTATGATGTAGGAGCATCGTACAAGGCCAAAAGCACGTGCCTAGCAAAGGAGCAGCTGGATGCACAGATGGAAAAAAAAACATGTTTTCATAAGAACCATTTTGAATTTTGAACTTAAAAATCATTAATGTAATAGTTAGGAGGAAGGTGTACTTTGCATTTATATCTTGGAGATTGTAAACAAATCTAGAGAGGTTACTCCCATCTATAAAATGTAAAAGCATTTATACGTAATTAATGAAAGTAGGTAGGTTTGAATTAAGAGATTAGACAATTTTAGAGCATAGGAGGGAAAATGGATATAAACACCCTCACCCTTGTATCATTGTATTAAGAACATTATCATCATTTTGAGAGTGAAGTAGAGAGTTATAGAGAATAACCCATGTACATGAGCAATTGAGTTAATATATGAAGCTTTGACTCAGATTTCATGGTGCTATGATGTTTACTGTTTACATATGTTGAATGGTATGCTTACAGTTGGTTTATTCTCTCTATTTATGCATTTGTTTCCATGCATATCTTGAATGTATGATTTCATGTTGAATGTATGAAGTATGAGAGGGAAAATGAGTTTCAATTGTTTCTCATCCTAAGAGAGTTCTTGCAAGGACTGTAGTGAAACGTCTGCAAGGTGTGCGTTGACAAGGGTTTTGAGTTTTATCTTAGAAAGATCAGGAGGGATACCATTGTTCTCATTTTAGTAGAAGTGCAAGAGAAGTACAAAATCCATGCAAGGAGTGCATAGGCTATTGGAAGTATTAGGACTTATCAACTAAGTTTGAAGGTTGAAGGACTGCTATTGCAGAAAGTTCACAGAGTCGAAAGATCAAATACCCAGTAGTATTTGAAAGATTGTTGCAAGGAGTGCATGGAGTCCTTTTAGAGACTTGAGTTTACAAGTTAAATCTCAGGAGTATCAACACCTTTGAAGTTTTCAAAGGGAGATGAGGGAGCGAAATCATCACACATAAGGTTAACTTTTTGGGGTAAGAACATTTTCTCATTTCATAGAGATTCTTGAGGAAGAAATTGAATCGTCGAAATTCTCCATGGAGAACTTGCAAAGTTGTGAGGACCATAGGATCTAGAGGAGTTGCAGGGGGGATAAGGGTTAGACAAACCCATTTCGTTGGTGTCAAGGATCAACAAAGACTGTCGATCATGGTCAGTTTGGGCCGTCGGATCATTTCATGAACTGGGGGTTCGATAGTTTGGGAGGTGGAAGACCAAACTCTTGGAGTCGTGAAGTCTCGAGTTGCGAGAAGCGTAGGAAGAGATTTAGACTATTGGATCCAAGCCACAAGAGAACCATCAGATCTAAATATTCATNCATAGGGTATCGCATATTGTGAGTTTGGAGGATAGACCAAATCCTTTGGTTGTGTGAATTCCCAAATAGAGAGAAGTGGGAGAAACTGTTGGATCAAAACCTCTTCACTATATCATGTATCGGGGTTTCAGAGGTTGGGAGGAATCAATTTCGACTGCAGAAGTCACGAAGGACTTAGGGTCAAGGTCTCAAGTGAACACGTGGTTCTTCCATCAAGTGGGGACCATGTGTTTGACAGGTGGACACTCGTTTCTTGGGAGGGAGTCAACACCCTGTCGACTTCTCGTGCTTCGGTTTCTCATAAGAAAGGAGCACAAGGGCTCAACAACTCAAGTCGTGAAGTTGTGAGTTCCGAGAAGCATTGAAGGAGTCAAACCTTCTCTAACTTTTGCATCTCAGAATGTTTTAAAAGAAGGGCCCGGAGGTTCAACCTTCCAACTTGTGAACTCATGAGTTGTGAGTGAGACTAGTGCTTAGCCCTAACCAGTGGTTATGCGTGGAGGGTTCTAATAAGGAGGATCCATATCCCATCGTGTCTCAGGTATCATCGTTGGGTGAATAAAAAGTCGAGGGTCTTCAACCCATGAATATGCAATATGTAAAGGGTTCTTGTGTAAGGACTAGGTCGTGGTCGTATGGAAGTGTAAAGCTCATGCCTGGATTTAAGTTGGACAGGGCGGGCTTTTTTAGGAAGGAACTATGGATATAGTCTTGTGTCTGTGAGATATTCCCATAGGGAAATTGAAGAGTCAATCTGACTCAGAGGAGAATTAGAATGATCCTGCGTGGATCTTGGCCTAAGGTTCAGGGGTCTGCATAAACAACTAACGTATTGTGACATCCCCAAAATTATTATTTTTGAAATTCGAAAATTGTTAGGAAAATTATTTTGTTTTTGGCAAATTCAAATTTGGGAAAATTTTGCCATTTTTGGCAATTCCAAATTTCAAATTTGGTAAATTGTAATTAATTATTATGACTGTTGGGTAGAGATATGATTTGACCCAACTAACTATTTGACTATGACACTTGTATGAAAGAAAAATAATTTATATTTATTGCAAGAGGACAAATGGAACAACCATGTTAAAATTAGCTGACCATGACTCCATGAGTGGGGAACATGTTGGAACTACCTCAGGGATGATTGTTACAAGTGACAAATCAATGATTTGGCCATTTACAGCCCATGAAAATTAGGGATTTAGAAAGATGCAAAAATTTCCAAGGAGGGAAAATGACCTAGGCAAAAATGTGGTTTAAATAGCATATGTGAGAAGGTAGGATGTTGTCGAGCATGCTAGGAAAGGAATTACCTCTTGTTGTTATGAACATTATTTGCTGAGTGTGAGGCAAGGAGACGATTGTTGAAGGTGAAAGGCATTTGCAGAGGAGGAGTTTTTGTTAGCTCTCATGGACTCATGGTCAGGCTAGGGGGTGAATAGGACAAGTGATTTGACTGCCCTCTTAAAAGATTGGGAGGAACATGGTTATTCCTTTTGTTGTCCCAACATTTATCCAGATATGTTTCTCTACTTTCCTCTTATCATATTTGGGCCATTGAAATTATTGTATATGTTTGCCATTTTAGATGATTACCTTGTTGTCATATGTGTTCAGATGGAGTTATAGAGTTGTTGTAGATTACTTGTGGAAATAGTTTTGTTAATTAAAGATTGCATCTACAACATCACCACAAGATTTTTGTTATAGGAACAATGCCACTCTATTATAATGAATGGACTGATAAAATGCTTGAATAATCTATCTTTGGTAGGAATAGAATGTAAATAGTAAACTGCGTGGAAATCCACTGGGTAATTATTTTAATCGTGGCAAGGACATGACTACCTTGTATAAAATAATAAAGTAATCAAGCAGAACAAATACGAATTCTGAAAGTTTTTGATCTATCATAAGTTCATATATGGGCAATATATTTCAAGTTTCGTATTATTTTTCAGCCTGTACAAAACCAAAACCCCAAATCAGAATTGAAACCCTACTAGTATAAGAATTCCCAAATTAATTATGTGACCATATGGATGACTGTTGTGAAGAAGTACGTTGCTGGACGAATTAATTCGACTAAAATTATTGCAAACTAAAGAGACATTTTATTAACTGAAAAGGTATATATATATATATATATATATATATATATATATATATATATATATATACGAGATATACTGTTATTTAATTCTGAAGAAGACTATAACTATAATTTTGTGGATCCTACCCCATTATTAGGTTAGGAATCTTGTTGCGAGTTCAATGTATGTGGTATATTTGATCTTCATTAGAGACAAAGCTGGTATCTCGAATATAATATACATGCATAGATTTTTCCCAAGTTACCTCTATTTTGTGGAAGGTACCCTATACAATCGATACTACCATAGTAAATGGTTATGTTATATTAGCTGACAACTTTTAATTCTAGAAACTACATATATATATATATATATATGAAATCAGTACGTGAAATTACAATACACCATTACAAGAAATCACAGTACAACTATCAAGCATGTGAATTGCAAGATTTACCCTACAGGAAAACTATCGTGTATATATAGATAATACGTATGTGATTGGTAAAAATTTCATTATGGGAAAACTACTATATATATATATCTATAGCTATAAGTACTGATAGAATGGAAGGCGATTAGGCCTAGTTTACCCTACATGAAGTTCTCAAATAAAAAGAAATTCGAATAAGTCTAAGGATTGTCCACAATCACCGAGATCTATGACTAGATTCTAGAGACGTGAGGGCCGATGAACCCAAGGGCTATTCCAGAATCCCATACTTAGAACATACATATACCCGAGAATTTTGTGAGCTCTATAACCAAAAAATTATATGGCCTGGCAGTAATGAAATGAAATAACTAGATAATATTAGAGTTCTGATAACCAATATTGGAAATTTAAAAAGAAACAATATATACAATTATTTAAATAATCATAGACCCACGGCCTGGAAAAATTGAAAGAAACAATATATCTTTTTCTTTGAATGATCATAGACTCGTAGCCTAGAATTTAATTATAATAATCATTTGAAAATGACCAGGGAATTGTAGCCAACTGACAACCCTAAATATATCTTACATAATAGGAGATGGACCGATTGGTCGCATTCAGGAAAATCAACTTTATTTGTTGATCACAGAGAGGAGGGTGTGGTCCTTAGGGTTTCCTCATTAAACAAAAACCCAAAGGATCAATCATGCGATGACTACCTCCCAATCGAAGCACTCAGTGGGAACTGTAAAATTTTGAGGTGCTAACTAGAACCCGTTTACCTTTTCGTTACATGGCACGACTCCGAGTCAAAAAAATTGTGATTAACCAGCCCTGTAAGAAAGCACAACAGTGATCAGAACGAGAAGCCATTAGAACTCCAAAACAGGCTAGATTAAATAAAATCTAAGACAATCGTTATGCTAGAGAAAACTTGATATACATGAATATGCATCATCACTTAAATTACGATTCAGATAGGACGTATCGCCACGTGCTGGAGGAGGATGCCCATGGAATGGAAGGGAAAGTGGTTGAGGATCAAACTTATGGGTACCTTGCAAACATTAGGAGGTCCCATCATTAGATTAAAGAAAACATTTTTTTAATGATCAAATGAAAAAAAAACTTATAAGGAACTGAAAATTTAAATGAGTTGGAACGAAAACATACAAAGATCCTACACTGCTAAAATAGTTAATGTTTGATGAACTATTGTAAACATGAGACTTTATCCTTTCTCAGTGACAACTAATAGGGCTAGGTGGCCAACAATAAGAAACAAAAAATAAAATGACAAAATGACTGATAGGAAACGACTTTGTACACCACGGAATGTTGAACCCCAAGTTTGGTGAAGAACCCTCATATGACCTTTTCCTTATGAGTACAGAGCTATAACTTTGGCCATTATGTTAATACAAAAATAACCCCTTAATATTATTACTTGCCTGGTGAAAGGTTAAAGAAAGAAATTTATGAAATAATAGAGCCAACCTCAATCGAGCCATATCTTCAAGGACCTCACACCCAAGCTTAATCTTCTACAAGAGTTCAAACATTTGAGAAATATCGGTCAAGACTATATATAATCTAGGAAAGGTACGCTAGTAGCTTAACAACATTAATGATCATGGAATATGCTTACCTTCAAATCTCCAACCACTCTGGCATCGATGAGAGTCCATCATTCCACAACTGACTATTCATTTGGGCTGAGAGTAATAGAGGTACTGGGAACATTCTGTGTTTACACAACAATGGAGTGCAACAAAGGAACAATACTGGAAAACTTCCCGATGGTCTAAGTAATGGGTGAGTAAAAGATATGGGTTGAAGGCCATGTGATCGGCCTAAGGTGGTGTAAGAATAGTGGCCATGGAGGATGAACTTTAATCCAAGGAGTACGCCACCATACCTCTAATTAATGTCGCAGGAAGGGTCCTTAAGTCTTACCAGTGTACTCTTGCCTTTTTATTTAATGCTCAGTCACAGAGAGGAATTAAGTGTAGTCGAGTTAGGTTTATCTCATGCCCTTTTGATCATTCTGGTTATATTTGAACACTCAACCAGAGCCCCGTAACTACATGAACACTCTTAGTTAACTTGTATTCCACCAAACCATAACCTTGTCTCTTGCGCTAAACACTCAACCCCTATTGATATTGTGAGTTTAAATAAGTACCTCAATTTTAGCATGTGACTAGGTTACTATAGGTATATGATGGAAATTCACATAAGTTGGGAAAGATCCCATAATTTTCAAAGTCAATAGTATAGATGGAGTTTAGGGTCCATGTCCTAACTCTACCTTGTTTCTTAGAGGGATATATGTTTATGCATTTAATATCTATAGTTGCAATGTACATGTTGGAGAAAAGAACCAAGAATTTTGGAGATTACTAACCCTTAAATAAATAAATAAAAAATAATAATAATAATTATGACAAATTTGGGGTTTATTACACATGGTATCAGAGTAAAATATTACAACACTGGACCTGAACAAGGCCATGTTAGTTTCTTAGTACATATTTCTATTTATGCAAAACTAATAAACCTTTTTGTTACAAACATAAAACATCTTTGTTTTGTGTGGATTATGGCAGCTCAGGATGATGCAGAAATTAGAATGGAAGGAAATCCAGAACAGGGACCTCATGGAGATCCAAGACAAAATAGTGACGAAAGATCTCCTACAGAAGTACTAGAAACAATGAGGAATTTTATTGTTGAGATACAGGTTTTCAAAGCAAACAATGAGAAATTGAATAAAGCACAGCAGGAACAACAAGAGATAAATGAGGTCCTGTTGTGAAGTATAGTGACAAAGAAAATCCCAAAGGATGATAACCATGAAGAAGAAGTCAGTAAAAGGGCCTCCAGGAACTCTAGGCCAGAAACAAAAAAAGGATACAGTTCGTCTGAAGGAACACCTTCAGCTGAGGGAAAAATTAAAACAGATAGAAAAAGAAAACAAGTAGACCATCTTGAAGGAGAATTTAAAAATATTAAACAAGACACCTTTGATGGACAATCCAATACAGGAGAAAAAGTTGAGGCATGGTTGTTGGACATCAAAAAATACTTCCATATCTACAACTATTCCAGTAATATGAAGGTCAAAATGGCCATCTACAATTTGAAAGGGATGGCCAACATTTGGTGGCAAGACCTGAAATTGGACAAGGACCTAAATGAAAAACAATTGGAATGGTCTGAATTTAAGAAGTATTTCAAGAGACAATACCTTTCTGAAAGCTATTATGAAAGGAAAATGATTTTTTTTTGCGAGTTACGACCTGGACAGATGACGATGGAGGAACTTATAAATAAATTTATGGAACTACTAAAGTTCGTACCGTACATATGGTAGGATAAGGTAAAAATCCAACGATTCTTAAGTTTCTTACCACAGTCCTATAGGGAAAAAATTGAGTTCAACAACCCTAAATCCTTGAGTGAAGTATTCAAGAAAGAATGAATGTGATATGACCATTATAAACAACAAGCAAAGTTTCCCAAAGCCTTGAATGATAACAAACAAGATTGAATGAACCAGCGGAAGAAGGGATACCAACTATCTCCTTATCAGAATGAAACAAAAATATTTATGAGAAGGGATTTTCACTCCAATCATTCGAATATGCAAAGCAGTGGTAAACCAATAAAACTGGGAGCAAAGAAGTTTGGGGACAACTCCTATGAGCCATTAAAGTGTTGGGAATGTGGAGAACCTCATCTAAGGAGGAACTGTCCATGTTTAATTTTACAAACAGAACCGTTGTTCATAATTTGTAGGAAGCCTCGATGGTGGGTGATGTGGGCAGAAACCTACATTGAATAAATGCAGCCATAGATGGTAAGCAAGCTGACCACCAGTCCTCTATAGTAGAGATTGAAGGTAAAATCAATAACTCTCAAATTTATTTTTTAATTGACCCTGGAGCTACGTTAATTTATATTAATCCTGATGTAGTAGGGACAAACAAACTTAAGAAACTGAAACACGCAAAATCATGGCTGGTACAACTAGCAACAGGAACTAAAAGGAAAGTAGTTGAATTTATTTCTGATTTTGAATTCATCTTAGATGGTCAAGTTATAAGGACAAATCTAAACATCCTACCACTAGGTTCTTACGATATGATTATTGGAATGGATTGGATGGAAAATCACAAAGCAATACTAGATTGTTATGCAAAGACACTTAACTATAAAGATGATTTTGGCACTACTTGGATAGCCCAAGGTATACCAAAACCGGTGTCAATCAGACAAGTGTTAGCGATGAAACTCAAGAAATGTATGAGAAAGGGATGTCAAGTTTATGCAATCAAAGTAATGAATCTGTTAGAAAGAGAAGATAAGCCAAAGTTAGAAGACTTTGCTTTCCTATGTGAATTTAGAGACATGTTTGGGGATGCGATACCATAATTACTGATCCGGATTATTTTCGGCACGAAATGAGAGCGAAGATATAATAAAGAAATGCAAAGAGATATCACGTATATCTAGTAATATAACAGAAATATATCAGAGATGAAACCATAAACACAGAGATACAGTAATACACGATTTCTATTAATGAAAGAAATGTACAGAGACTGTAAAAATACAGAGTGAAAGAC
>SNQJ01S0034759.1:93003-111782 GCA_010110895.2 Picea sitchensis
ATACATATGAAATCAGTAAGTTGAATTACAATACACCATTACAGGAAATTACAGTACAAATATCAAGCATGTGAATTGCAACATTTACCCAAAATCTACCGTATATATATATATAATAAGTATGTGACTGGTAAAAATTTCATTATGGGAAAACTATTGTATATATCTCTATAGATGTAAGTGTTCCTGATAGAACGAAAGGCGATTAGGCCTATTTGACCCTCCATGAAGTTCTCAAATAAAAAGAAAGTCGAATAAGTCTAAGGATTTTCCACAATTACTGAGATCTGTGACTAGATGCTAGAGACGCGAGGGCCGATGAACCCAAGGGCTATTCTAGAATCCCATACTTAGAACATACATATACCCGAGAATTTTGTGAGCTCTGTAACCAAAAAATTATATGTCCTGGTAGTAATGAAACAAAAGAACTAGATAACATTAGAGTTCTCATAACCAGTACTAGAAATTTAAAAAGAAATAGTATATACAATTCTTTAAATGATCATAGACCCATGGCCTAGAAAAATTGAAAGAAACAATATATGTTTTTCTTTGAATGATCATAGACTCATTGCCTAGAATTTAATTATAATAAGCATTCGAAAATGACCAAGGAATTGTAGCCAACCCACAACCCTAAATATATCTTACATAATAGGAGATGGACTGATTGGTCGCATTCAACAAAATCAACTTTATTTGTTCGTCACAGAGAGGAGGGTGTAGTCCTTAGGGTTTCCTCATTAAATAAAAACCCAAAGGATTAATCGTTCGATGAATACCTCCCAATCGAAGCACTTAGTGGGAACTGTAAAATTTTGAACCACTAACTAGAACCCATTTACCTTTTTGTTACATGGCATGACTCTGAGTCAATTTTTTTTTGATTAAGTAGCCCTGCGAGAAAGCACAAATGGTGATCAGAACGAGAAGCCATTAGAACTCCGAAACAAGATATATTAAATTAAATCTAATACAATCGTTATGCTAGAGAAAAATTGATATCCATGAATATGTATCATCACTTAACTTACTATTCAGATCGGACGTATCACCGCGTGGTCAAGGAGGATGCCCACAGAATGGAAGGGAAAGTGGTTGAGGATCAAACTAATGGGTACCTCTCAAAAAGTAGGAGGTCCCATCATTAGATTAAAGAAAACATTTCGTTAAAGATCAAATGAAAAAAAAACTTATAAGGAACTGAAAATTTAAATGACTTGGAAGGAAAACATACAGAGATCCTACACTGCTAAAATATTTAATGTTTGTTGAACTATTGTAAACATGAGACTTTATCCTTTCCCAGTGACAACTGCTAGGGCTAGGTGGCTGACAATAAGAAACAAAAAGTAAAATGACAAAACAACCGATAGGAAATGACTGAGTAAACCAGGGATAGCCGAACCCCAAGTTCGGTGAAGAACCCTCATATGACCTTTTCCTTATGAGGAAAAAGCTATAACTTTGGCCATAATGTTTTTTTTTTACAAGAGCAGTTAGAGGGATTTATATTAAAAGGTGGACTAGCCACTGGTATGATTACAAAATGGCATTGCTTCACTAAGCAATTGCCTGCATGGAGCTTAACAGTTCTCCTGAATACACTAATATTGGACCATTACCCACAGAAGCGAGTCACAAAACCTGTGATTATAGACTTATTTAGTGCCTTGACTTCTATACAAAATGTCAAGTTGCTGAGGAAGAGATGAGCTCACTTCAGACCAAGCGACTGGGTTATTTTTTGGGATCCTTCTTCCATTCATTGTTCATCTGGGACATTTTTTCTTCTAGCTGACCTATTCTATCCTCAAACTCATCCTTCAGATTCGTCAGTTCTTGGTGCAGCTTGCTTAGTTCCTCCTTAAATCTAAACTTTGTTGTGGTAATGTCTTACTCCAGCTTCTCCATCCTTCTACCTTCTTCTGAATCCATATTCTCTAAGAAATCTAGTTGGAACTGTAACATCTGTTTTAGATTCTCCAACGTTGAGTCCATAATATTCAGCCTTTCCTCCATGGTTAGCTTGTTGTTGGAGCTTACTTCCATCGCTTGGAACCTCCCCTGCTTCACATGCCCTGGATCCTCAAAGACGAATTCACAGAAAATCTATGCGTACAACTACTTTGAGCTTGTGGTTGCATCATTGATTTAAGATTTCCCTCCCTGGCCTTCATCATTTCATCCTTACATGCTTGTTTCAAGAGGCATGGTTGAGGTACTCATTTGTCCCCTCCCTGTCTGATATCCAATCTTACTCAATCCTTCCTTTTCCCCTTTCACCCAATCACATGGTCCTGGACTGACTGAGCCTGTTTTCTATCTCTGTCATCCCATCTGCCTCTTTGCCACTTGCAAAATCAGTGTGTGTTGTGTTCATGAGTCATGGCATCTCCATGGTGGACAACGAGCCGTTTAGATTCAAATTCCCCGGTGCCAAGAGGGTGCCTCTATTTTCTTCAGCATCCACGGCTTCATTCAACTCTCGTAAAACATGGAATAGATTGTATGAGGTGAATCTCCTAAGAAGGAGATGGATTTTGTCTAGCAGGTTGTTTAGCTTCGCACTTTGGTTTTTGGAATGATGGTTAATGGCTCTGATTATCAGTATGGAGTCTCCTACTATGACCAAGTTCTGGATCCCAAGTTTGTTGGCTTGACATAGTCCCTGCCATAATGCCATGGCTTCTGCATTGTTATTGGTATCAATACCTAGATTCGGGGTGTACCTTACCATTGTTTCTGCATTGGGACTTTCAATTTTCCCTCCTCCTCCTGCTTGGCCTGGGTTTCCTTTTGAGGCCCCGTCGAAGGACAATATGTAGGCCTTCCTTTCTTTTTTCCATTTGACAAAATCTTATTTTCCTTTCCTTATTTCCCAATCCTCTTTGTGTGGGGTATTAGCTATGCTCCCATTTTGCCTTTGAATTCTAAACTGATCCATCTAGAGCTCTTCCTTTTCATCCAGCTTCCCACTACATTTTGATTAACAAAGGTGAGGGGCGGTTTCTCTGAAGAATGATTGAATATTGGCTGCCACTATGGGTGCCCTCCTTTTCCTGTCCTTGAAGACTCTGTTGTTTCTTTCCAGCCACAACCCCCACAGGATAAACCTTGGGGGGACTCTCCAAAGCTCAGAGGCAAAGCTTTGTTTCTATTTTTGGAACAGGTAAAGGAGGTCCCAACCTTGGAGAAGACTCTTGATGTCTTGAGGGCAGAGGAATTTGGTTTGAGTTCCAGTTGCCAACCTCCAAACTTCTTTGGAATAGACGCAATTGAGGAGGAGGTGATATGAGGTTTCTTCAGCCTGTTGACAAAGAGAACATCTGAAGGGGCCCTCCCATCCTTTCCTTTGGAGGTTTTCCCCTATTTGGATGTTGTTATGGCCAAGAGTCAAGATAAACATATCAATTTTAGGAATGGATTTGGTTTTCCAAATGACTTTGCAAAGGATTAGGTTGGGTGGGGCATTGGGGATGTTTGAAGTGAGTCTATAGCCAATGGAAGTGGTGTAGGGCTTATCACTCTTTCCCTAGCCTCTCTCGTCCTTCCCTTTTTTTTTTAGAGGGGCTTTCCCCTGTAGACAAAGCTTAAGAGAGCACCAGTCCCCTTCTAAATCTGGGGGTATGTTTCCCACTTCACATCCTTGCCACGACTTGCTTCTGTCATTCCTCCAAATTGAGATATCGTAGAGTAACTTTAAGTTCTGACTGTCCATCCATTCTTCAAGGTGTCGCAAGTCCTATCTCAAGACTAGAGGAGGGTCTCCTAGAATTGAATCATGCCATAGTTTGATTTTCTTTCCATTTCTTGGCACCCAAGTGAGATGGGGGTTGAAATGGGGCAAGGCCTTTTTGCAGAGGGTGAAGATAGGGGATCCTTTAGATTCCCTGCAGGGGTATTCTATGCATCGCTCCCTTGCTTCCCTAAAATATTTCTTCCACAGTGCTACTTTTCTCCAGGTTGGCTCACCAGTGACAATATTCCATAGCATTTTTGCCCGCAATGCCAGGTTTTGTACTCAGGTTTTTTTGAAGTTGAGGACTCCTTCCAAAAGAGGCTTGGAGATTTTTTCCCAGCTTATCAGGTGTAGTTTCTTGCCTGTCTTCTTTCCGCCTTCCCATAGGAAACTTCTTTGCATTGCTTCAATTTTTTGAATTGTGGAGCTAGGGGCTAGAAGCAACGAGCTCGGATAAATGGGTATGCTGGCCAGAACTGATTTGAGTAAGACCACTTTCCTTGCAAGAATTATCCAATTCACCCCCTAGGAGGAAATTCTCTTCTTTAGTTTGTCAATTAGGTGGTTCCACTGTGAAGCTCTTGGAGCAGCTTTGAAGATAGGGATTTCGAGATAATTAAAGGCCTCCCAGTTGGTGTGTCCTTCCATCCCCAAGACTCTAGAAATTCCCATCATCTCTCTAGGCGTAATATTCCATCCATAAATCTTGCTTTTTGCCTGACTAATCTCACTTCTTGAAACTGCAGCATATGCGTCTAGTTCCTCCTTGAATTTCTTTGCAATTATTGGGCTTGCCCCACCTAACAGTAGGGCATCATCTGCAAATTGAGCGTGATTTATGTATTTCACTCCTTGTACTATTTTTAAGCCCTGAAGGTTATTTTGGGCTTTGGAGTTTTCTAACTGATAGCTTAGAACAAAAGCCTAGATTGCATAGAGGAGGGGTGAGAGGGGGCACCCTTGCGTTAGCCCTTTGGAGGCTTGAAAATTTTTTGTTACTCTTCCATTCACCATGGGGGATATCCATGGTGACCCTATATAGGCTTTAATCCAATTTACAAAAGATTGATCAAAACCAAACTTTCTCATTACCTTAAATAAAAAATTGTGATTAACTTTATCAAAGGCATTGGCGAGATCTAGCATTATAATCATACCTTTGTCTTTCCTCCGAATGCTTGAATGAAGGGCCTCTTGGACTAGAATGATTTTGTCTGCAATGTGCCTTCCTTTGATGAAGCCTCCCTGGTTTTCTGGGATGATAAGAGGGAGGACTATTTTCATTCTGTTTGCTATTACTTTGGTGAGGATTTTGTAGCTTGTATTGCAGAGGGAAATTGACCTGAATTGGTTAAAGTTGAGCACTCCTTTCTCCTTCAAGATTAGTGTCAAGAAGGTCGAGTTTGTGCTTCCTCCTAGATTTCTTCTCTATTGTGATTTCCTTATCATTTTGGTGAGATCACATTTGATTATCCCCCAACATTGTTGGTAGAATCTGGCAGTGAAACCGTCCTGTCCAGGAGCCTTGTCTGGATTCATTTGATCTAATGCCTCCTTTATTTCCTGCTGTGAAACTTCCTCCAATAGTCTGAGATTGATTTCATACTTTACAAGATTTGGGATGATGGAGAGGGTGTACCGATGGGGATCAATGTTTTCCCTTTGCATTTCTGAGTAGAGGGTTTCAAAGGTTTCGAATGCTGCTTGTTTAATGCCTTCTTGATCTGAGATTATAATGTTTTGAACCTGAATTTCTGTCACTGCCTTAGAATGCTTCCTTGCCTCCGCTTGCTTATGGAAATAGCTAGTGTTTTTATCTCCTTCCTTTATCCATAGGCTCTGGGATTTTTGCCTCCAATAGCATTCTTCCTCCCTGCAGGCTTTGTGCCATTGCCGTTGAAGGTGGTCTTCTTTTAGTAGATCTTGTTGTGTGACCTCCTTGTTTTCCAAATCAAGCTGATGGCTCTCAAGGCATCTTTGGGCTTCCTTGTGTGAGGTGGTAGGGTCTGAATGTCCTTTTGCCCAGGACTTTAGAGAAGTCTTTAGCCTGCGTATCTTCTCTTCCCAAACATAAAAGGCAGAGCCTTTGATCTTGTTTGTCCATACATTGGATACTAGGCGAAGAAAGTCTTTGTCTTGTATCCATGATGGGTTGAATCTGAATGGGATGGGTCCCTGGCCTTGATTAGTTTTAAATTCTAGGCGCACAGGCTTATGGTCGGACGTGCTATGTGGAAGGATTTATAAAGAGGCTATGAGTTCGAGGGTTAGGAAAGAGATTTGGATGAGGATTCCATCTAGCCTGGCAGCAATATGCCCCGATCCTACCCTTTTGTTGGTCCACATATAGATTCCTTTGACCGGCTTGATTTCGATTACATCCCAGGCTGAGATTAGATCTTCCACCCATTCTCTAGATGGGTCTCTTACAATAGATCCCCCTCATTTTTCCTCTTGGGTCAGTGTTACATTTAGATCCCCTCCTAGGATGATATTTTCTAAATCATTTTTTATTAGGAAGTCTTGGAGGGTTTCCCAACATTTCTTTTTTTCTTCTATATGTTGTGAGGCATAGATATTAAAAAGGCTTATCGTGTGTCCGGAATCCTTGTGAAGGAGTTGGGTGTGAATCCAATGCATGCAGGTGACTGAGCTGATCAGTTCTATTTTGGTGGTGTTTCATAGGGTGCAGAGCCCCCCTGACGTGCCTCTGGCGTTTTCAGCTAATCCTTGGCTATTCTTCCAAATGTTCATTGAAACTTTGAGAGAGTCCCGTTGACTCATCTTGGTCTCCTGGATGAGTAGTATGTCCACTTTGGATTCTTTGATGATATCCTTAAGAGCTTCTTATTTCCTTTTTCTACCGAGACCCCTATAGTTCCAGGAGGTTAACTTCATTAATTACCTTGGGGAGGGGAGTGGCCTCCTTGGGAGGATTTCGTTAGTTTCCTTGTTTTCCTTACACCGATCAGTTGTTTGATGGTTGGTTGTGCACCTTTTAGGACGTCTTTGTAGGTTTCCTGATCTCTTTCTTCTTTTTTGGATTTCCTGCCTCTTCCTAGTTTCTTTGGGGTGTCCCAGGCTTCACTTGCTCCTTTCGATTCATTCCCAGATGAGATCTTCCCTTCCTCTGTGCCTTGACTCGCCCCTATCCTTTAAGGGGATTTATGTTGTTCCTCTTCTTCTGCTATCTTTTGAGTTTCTCTGTCTTCGGGGGTTTGGGTACCTCTTTCTGCTTCTCCTTGGGCGTCTTTGCTCAGCTCCTCTATCTCACCTCTAGTTTCCGGGGCCAATGTGTTGAAGCTGTTAGCCATCTCTATACCTCCCGGGTTCTTGTCTTGAGTTGGAGCTGGTTTTTCGCTTCCTGGACCTTTGGGTTTCGATTTCCCTTTCCGGGCCTATTTACAGCCCTCTTCTCCTGCCTTCTCTGTATTTGGGTTTTTTGGGCAGTTTCGCTGGAAATGGCTATACTCATGACATCCTCTACATTTGAATGGGAGCTACTCATAATCTAGCTTTTGAAGATTGTTCCATTCGCCTACCTTTATATTTACCACTTCCGACAAACCTACCTCAAGGTCAACTTCCACACAAATCCTTGCACAAGAGTACTAGTATTTTGGATTCTCTCTATCGATGTAATGCCCCAATCCATTTCCGATAGCTTGCAGCAATGAGGAGTTCCAACAATGTATTGGTAGGTTCGGGAGTCTTACCCAGACAGGGACGTCTTTTGGTACCTCTGAGGCTGGATCAAAGCTTGGGGTCCATCGATTCAGATAGAGCCCCTGTGTGCCCATGAAGTAAGGTTCATTTCTGAAGATTAGATCTATGTCCTCCTGAGAGATGAATTTGAAAATGAAGTATCCTCTTCCAACCGCATAACAAGTTACATTGTTTGTTATAAGCGGCCGCCAGTTCCTTTGAATCCAGTTGTCTATTGTTTTGGTTGAGGGCCAGAGACCCATGAATTGATCTACCAGGCCGCGATATGAGAGGGACAGTGTGACCTTCATTGGTTGGTCTAGGGGAAGGTCGATCTTTGGAACACCGTTTAGCCTCTTTACGAAGCTTTCCAGTTCCAACTGGGAGGGCTTCTTGCTGCAGGCTGCGACTAATTTACGAAAGGAGGAGGTTGGGGAGGGAGGGTGCAGTGACTCCCCTCCACCCTAGCCATCTATGGTGGTGCTTCAATGATAACCCTAAATCAGAGCGGGATCTTTCGCACTGATCCTCAGAGAAATGTTTTAACTTTGGCCATAATGTTAATACACAAAGAACCCCTTGATATTATTACTTTCCTGGGGAAAGGAGAAAGAAAGAAATTTATGAAATAACAGAGTCGACCTCAATCGAGCCATAACTTCAAGGACCTCACACCCAAGCTTAAGCTTATACAAGAGTTAAAACATTTGAGAAATACTAGTCAAGACTCTGTATAATCTAGGAAAGGTACCCTAGCAAGTTAACAACATTAATGATCATGGAATATGCTTACCTTAAAATCTCCAACCACTCCGACATCAATGAGATTCCAGTATTCCATGGCTAACTGCTCATTTGAGCTGAGAGTAATAGAGGTACTAGCTGCGGTCTTTGTTTACACAAGAATGGAGTGTGACAA
Organism: Picea sitchensis; assembly: GCA_010110895.2. Classification (NCBI taxonomy): domain Eukaryota; kingdom Viridiplantae; phylum Streptophyta; class Pinopsida; order Pinales; family Pinaceae; genus Picea; species Picea sitchensis. The sequence goes on from SNQJ01S0034759.1 coordinate 101,373, forward strand.
AGGAACAATACTGGAAAATTTCCTGACTGTCCAAGTAATGGGTGAGTAAAAGGTACGGGCCGGAGGCCATGTGAACGACCTAAGGTGGCATAAGCACAGTGGGAATGAAGGCCGAACTTTAACCCAGATATTATGCCACCATAACTCTAATTAATGTCACAGGAAGGGTCTTTTAGTCTTACCAGTGTACTCTTACCTTTTTATTTAATGCTCAGTCATGGAGAGGGATTAAGTGCAGTCGAGTTAGGTTTATCTTGTGTCCTTTTGATCATTCTAGTTATAGTTGAACGCTCAACCAGAGCCCTGTAACTACCTGAAAATTTTTAGTTAACTTGTATTCCACCAAACCATAACCTTGTCTCTTGCGCTAAAATCTCAACCCCTAGTGATATTGTGAGTTTAAATAAGTAGCCTGATTTTAGCATGTGACTAGTTTACTATAGGTATACCATGGAAATTGATGCAGGAGTATCGCTCCAACGTCATCAAGCACCAGGCAACCAACACACCCAGTACGTGTTCAATGGAGAGGAGAGGCACAACCCTCTCACTTTCAAATTTCAAATTTGAATTTAATGTATTAAATGTTTGTAATCCTGGTAGAGAAAAGCCATGCCTTTGAGCATGTTGTAGTTGGTTTCACCTTAATGGATAACAAGTTTATGGGGATCTAGATCCAATTCATATTAGATGGCCCATTCAATGTAATTCATTGTAATTAATGAGAGTTGGTGAGGATGGAGAGAAGCACTCAAGGAGCCCCCTTTTGTAAAGAGATCTTCTTTTTGTTTTTTTTTAAAAAGGGTAGAGAAGAATAGAGAAAATAGGGAGAAGAGAGGAAGTCATGACTTTGTTGAAATCCGAGTTCACATTGTAAGGAGGAATTTCATATTAATACAATCATAGTAGTTTTTCTCGCATGTTGTTGTTCATGTGTTTGTGATTTCATGAATGAATGTCTTTATGTGTTGATGATATGTTGTAGATGTATGTTAGATGTGCATTTGTAGGGATAGATAGATTTTTCTATCTGAGATTTCATTGATTTCAGGTTTGGATTGCTTGTGGTTTCATGAAAGAGTGCATGATAGAGTACTGCGGTCTCTAAAAACCAGTGTAAGAGTGCACTTTTGAACTCTACGGAATTTCAAACAAAGACGTGCCAGGAGGGCGCACCAGCTAAAGTCATTGACTCAAGGAGGAAGCCTCAAGGTTGTTGAACACCTTGAAGGAGAAACTATACAGAGGAGATCATAGAGAGGAGAAGAAGAATTGTTGAGAATTCTATAAAGGCTCTACCAGGAGGGCATTGAGAAAATTCATAGGATGCATTCAGGAGAACTGTATTTCATGTTCAGTGAGAAAACAGAGTCCCTAAGGATTCTGGAGAACTCTTCAAGGTGGGAATTGAGTTGGTGTAAGTGTGCACAGAAGGAAATGTTGTTTGAGTTCATAGAGAAGAGAAGTGTCACTGGAGGAGACACTCACAGGGTTACTGAACACCCTGTAGTCTTAGCAAAGCATGCTTGAGCAGGAAGTTTCCAGAGGGCACTTGCATCCCTTCAAGGAGATAAAGGGACATAAACACTTTGAGGTTAGAGCCATAGATAAGCTCAGAAGAGATAGCACCATTTCATGCAAAGTTCCTACAAGAGGTTACAGAGTTTGAAGGAACCTTTGAGGTTCAAAGAAATAAAGCTCAAGAGGAGGAATGCCTCTTAGAATACAGGCAGGAGCCAAGGTTACAGGCTTCATAGTAGAGACAAAGGTCGAGGCCTTTTGGATCAAGAAATATCCCACGGGAAAGGAAGAAGGGAATTCTCAAGGTAGAGATACAACATCTGTTGGATCAACGACAAAAGGTTGGATCTGGACCGTCGAAGTTACATCCAAACAACAGAAGGAGGGTGCCAAGCCATTGGCCAGAAGTCCTTGAAGAAGAGTGAACGAATGGTGAAATTTCTTCATGGAGAAGTGAAGAAATGCCGAGAGCCTGAGGATCGTACCAAGTTGCGATGGATTTAAGTGCTTAGAAGCACCCCATGAAAGGAGCCATATGGATGGTGAGAGGCCTTCATGAAGGAAGTGTTGAAGTTGAGAGATTCGTTGGATCTTGCAGAGTTGCAAGGTGGTTAGAGTCTGGTGAAACCCATCACCCAGGATTTGAGGGTCAATATGAGTCGTTGATCTCATTTCAACCCATGTCGTTGGATCATTTCACAAATTCTTGGTCTCGAGAAGTCTCGAGTTGCGATGAGAAAGGAAGGAGATCCAGACCGTTGGATCCAATTCGCGGAAGAACCGTTGGATAAGAACCTTCACGGCGTATCACGTATCAGGGTTTGGGGGTTGAAAGAATTTATTTTCGACTGTGAAGTCATGAAGTGACGAGTGACGAGGCTCGTACAAACATGTAGCACATCCATTAGCTGGGGGCCGCGTGGTTGACAGGTGGCATAACAATAAGTGCCCAAAGAAAGGTGGAAGCGGGTGATAGGTGGTGGATACAAGTCTCCTAGGAAGGAGTCAACCCATTGTTGACTTATCGCATTTTGAGGATTCACAAAGGAGGAGCACGAGGGCTCAACACTCCAACTCACAAAGTCACGAGTTGTGAGTAGTGCTAGTGTTTAGCCTAGCCTATGGTTATATGTAGCAGGCACTAGTGAGGAGGGAGTCATACCTGTATTGCATCTTGGGTATCAGAGGTCTGGAGAAAGAGGAGTCGAGGGTCATCGAATCACAAACTCATGAGTTGTGAAAGGTGCTTGCACTAAGGCTCGATTGTGGTTGCATGGAGATGTAAGGATCGCGCCTGGTGTTAAGTTATGTAGGGTAGGTTTTCATGAAGGAACCATGGATCAGATTCTTGAGGTTCCAATAGGGATCTGAGGGAGCCACATTGGCTCGAGAATAATTTAGAATGATCCTGTGCAGATCTTGACCAGAGGGTCAGGGGTCTGCATCAATTTTTTTTATTAGAAATTTTCCTGCAAATTTTTTTGTCTTGATCATATTTGTTGATCAACTGTGTAGATTTAGCACCCTATGTTTGATCATGCAGGAATAAATCATAAGAACCTGTGGATAAACCCTTGTGTTTGTGAGATATTCCACGTGGGGAAAATTGAAGAGTCAATCTAAATTATGGGAAGGTTTAGAACGATCCTAAGACTGAGAGGTCGCACAAAACCTGCTGAGGTAGGGGGTGTTGCATCAGAAATTCACATAAGTTGGGAAAGATCCCATAATGTTCAAAGTCAATAGTATAGATGGAGTTTAGGGTCCAATTCCTAACTCTACCTTGTTTCTTAGAGGGATATATGTTTATGCATTTAATATATGTGGTTGCAATGTACATGTTGGAGAAAAGCACCAGGAATTTTGGAGATTAGTAACCCTTAAATTAAAATAAATATAAAAGAAAAAAATAAAAAAATAATGAAAAATTTGGGGTTTATTACACATATCAAAGGGGAAAAAAACATTGAGGGTATAAGGAGGTGATATAGGCCTACGGGAATATTACCTCTCATGCAAAAATGCATGTAAGAAAATCATGCGAACAGTCAAAATAAAACTGTAACAGAAGGGATGATAGTGTGAAATGTCTGTTGAATGAATATGAAAAATAAGACTATCACTTACCGATAGCATTACAGTTGGAAGGTGCTCCTTACCCCAAACCTTCACGAAGTAAAAAAAAGAAAAAGAAACATTACGGTAACGCCAAACCCTCTGCGAACCAGGATGAACAATGTGTAATGAGCAATGGCTACTACCCTAAACCTGAAAAACTATGCATATTGAATGTAGTAGGTATGACAGGAAGTGCACCATGTTCTTTGAGCGAGTTGGCATGCTTGGATTGAAGAAGGGTACAAAGTTGGCCCTCATCCCTCACCCACCTCCTTTAATGGTCAGTCAGAGAATTTATTCCCGACTGTCAACACCTCCAATCACATTTATGAGGGTTGGCCCGGGTCCCTTCAAAACCTGTGTTTCATATTTATTAACCTCTAGTCGATACTAGTCCAGCTAGCATCGGGCATAGACTAGATAAGTCTAGTAAAGTTTGTTTAACTACCAGCTTCGGGCTCGTCTCCAGACTAGCAATTTAGTGGACTACGTGGTGAAGGGAAGACTCTCAAACAAAATGAAGGATTAATGAGGAAGTTATAAATCCCATGTCATCTTTTTAAGCACCCCAAAACGTTAAATCCAACAATAAAACAACTAGTTCGATTATTGTGATATGGTTATAAAAGTTGTGTCAGGTTATTGAAGTTAGGCCTGTGTGCACGAATGGAGTTATGGTTTAAGGAGGGGCTAGGACCCTAAGCCCTAAGCTTATGTCCATTCCCTTATCATTACAACATTTAAAACACTTAACCACTTACAAAAGCACTAGTATGACTTAAAGAAATATTGAAGAGTATACACTTGACTTTGGTTCTATAATTGCTAGGAAAAGGAAATTGAAACATAAGAATCACAACTGCCCTAAGGATATTCCTCCTTATTATAAATCTATCTCTTACAAGTTTAGAATTTATGGCCCCTTAGAAGACTTTTTTTTTTATGATTTTGGGGTTTATTACATAGGAACAGTTCTGGAAGGCACTCTAAGCCGCCATACTTTCCCCACCAAGAAAAAAAAGAGAAACGTAGAGCCCAACTTTAAAATCTCTTCACAAAAATGATAAGAGAGAAACTACTGTAACCTTAAAGCACAAACCCCACACAACATGAATGATGAAGGTACAAGGGAAGCGCGACCATGTGATAGAGGTGAATTGGTGCGTTTGGGTTGGACAGAGGTATAGGGTTGGCCCTCATTTATCACCTACCTCCATTAATGGTCGGTCATAGGTTTAACTCTCGATTGTCATAAACCTCCTGTCACATTTAATGGAATTACAAAGTAAGGGGTCGATCTCCTCGAAACTACATTTTGGAAATCTTCAGCCACCAATAGCTTAGTTAGCACTAGTTAATTATACTTCACCTAAGTCTGGCAGAGCTAACAATTTTTTTAGCATGGGGTTGTTTCTAACTAGAAAAAATGTTAGGCTATATTATGAAGGAAATACCTTTGACCGACCAATTGTTTTACAGAGTAAGCATGTCAAGGACTTTGGTCATGTATGGGAGAGTCAAACAACTTCAGTTAAAACCAACATATTGCTAAGGTAAATAACCCAAAATCCAATACGTTAGGCATAACATCTTATTTGTATGGTCTTGGAGTTTAGTCTTACGCGCAGATATGGAGGGTGTCGAAAGGAGAGGGGTTAGGACCGTAAGTCCTATGCCTATGTTTTCAATTTCAAGTTAATACCAAGTATATACATATACCATTACATAAATGTTAGTATGATTCAAGAATTGAAAGGAAGGTGTTATATAGTGGGAATGGATAGTAATGTCATCATTGAATTTCATAACTTGAAAAAAATGACAGAGTTTAATAATGGAAGTAAAAGGGTTATTTCTTTTATTGAAAGTTTGTTGTAAGGAACTTAAGAATAACATCCCCTAGAAGTTTTTTTTTTTTTTTTTTATGATGAAATTGAGGTACATTACATAACCAATCAACTGTTAAACTATTAATCATTTTAGCTAATAAAATTAGTAAACCCTCAACCATTAATCTTTTGTAAGCTATTAAATTATTATGCCAATAAACCATAAACCATTAATCATTGTGTCTAAGTGCAAATGAGTGAACTATTATCATTCTAATTAATCAAGTAATCTATTACCAATGAAATTAATCCATTAATGTATTACCATTGCAACATTTAATCTGTTGTGGCAGAAGTTAAAAGACTGATATGTAAGATGGATAATTAAACCATTTCTATATAAAAACAAATTAATCTATTGTTTGCATAAGTCATAAGACATATATATAAAACCATTGACATATAAAAGCAATTAATCTAATTGTAGTAAGTATCATGACCATTATTGTAAAAATATCTTTTTAAAACTATTAAGTCCTACATTATATTAAATTACTACTAAGGAGCTCGAATTTCGATAAATTTGATGAAGTATGTGCAATAAATTTATTAGAAAATGTTACCTCAATCTCTATTTTCAATTGAAATTTCATTTTAGAGACAGTTCTATTCAAAATAAAACTTGAAGAAACATGAGAGTACTCTTATATTTTCCAGATATCAAGCCTTGCTTTATCTCTATCTAACAAATCGTTATTTAACAATATATCTTTGTATAACAAATCACTATTTAACAAATATGCTATCTAACCAAATAGATTCACTGCCTATTGATAAGTTGTTGTCTATTAACAATGTGCTATCTATTAATAATAAGTGATCAGTCATTGTCTGTCAACAATATGCTAACTATTAATATATGATATTGGTGTCTATTAAATATATTCTAATGTTGTCTACCAAATATAGGATATCACTATGCAATTAACAATGAAGATCCATAACTAAGGAAAAATAAAATCCATAACCAAAATGTTGTGTAAAGAACGGGTGAAAATCGCTACGTAAAATGCCATGAAAAACACCTAGGGGCACTACCCATGCTGGGAAAATCGCCATGCAATTTACTATGTAATTTTGTTGCGTAGTTACCTTTAAAAGAGAATTTAAAACTCTTTAAAAATTACATCTCTGCTTGGAAAATTCGCTCTTTAAATGGATGTTTTTAGAGCATATAGATAGATCATAAACATTCACTATTAGACATATGTATATATTCGTTGTAAAAGAAACAAGAACTATCATATCTCTGCTGGGAATTATCATTAAAAAAAAGCGTTGGGAATTATCACAAAAAAAAAATGTTGGGATTTATCATAAAAAAAATGTTGGGAATTATGTAAGAACGCATATATATCATAAAAACGTAGACATATCATTAAAAAAAATGTAGACATATAATTATCATATCTCTGCTCGAAATTATCATTAAAACAAATGCTGGGAATTATAAAAAAAAATGTTGGGAATTATCATTAAAAAAACACGGGGATATATTTGTTGGGAATTATCATTAAAAAAACACGGGGATATATTTGTTGGGAATTATCATTACTAATGAAAATATTTACCATTCCAAAATGTTGGATATTGTCATAAAAAAAATGTTGAGATTTTACCATTCAAACATTGGGATTTATCATAAAACAAAAATGTAGAGATAATCATTCACAAGAAAATGTAGAGATTATTCATTCAAAGATGAATCATTCAAAAACACAGAGAGACCTGTACAAATCATGGAGCAAATGCATAGGTACTAATTCTATTCGCTGGGAGAAATTAACAAAAACATGTAGAGAGAAATAACTTTGAGCCTTGAAGGGTTGTTGTGTTGCGCCTAGCAGTGAATTTGTTGGGCTATTTGATGCAGGAGCATTGCCAACTCATCAAGGAGCATCGCCCAAGACAAACGAGCCAACATAGAAGGCAACAAACAACTAGACAAAGCAACCGAATTGTTTTTGAATTTTCAATTAAGATGATGCGCCAATGTGTAAATGGTTCATTTATGGAAAGCACCTTTGTATATTATAGGGGACATTGAGCCTTTAAGCTCTCGTCCTTAGCAGATAGGAAGGAATTTAATAGATTTAATGCAGGTAGATAGATTTTTAAGTCTAGATTATACAGTTTCAGTTTTCAAGAGGGAAAACGGATATAGACACCCTCACTTGTACATTGTAACATTATTCAGAATCAACCCTTCAGAAGAGAGAAGAGCAAGCAGAGGAATTGTATGCAGAACCCCCATGTACAGATTTGAATTAATAGAAAAGAGTCTTTGATTCAATTTCATGGCTGGTGTTGTTTCTCTGTGTATGTTGTTTATATGCTCATGAATGCTCGGTTTCTGGTTGTGCATTTGCTTTGTTTCTGTTGTGCATATGATTTCAGGTTTTTAAATAAATTCTGAGAGAGAATAAGTTTCAATTGTTTCTCTGTCTGAGCCAGGAGATTCCTGCATAGAGTGCAGTTGAATTCATCCGCAAGAGTGCGTTGATGAAGGTTTGATAGTTAAATACTTATTCTCAGTCACCCAGAAGTTATAGGGTTGTTGTGGAAGCTGTGCGAAGAGCGCACAGACGTAATTAAAAGTCTCAGTTGTTAATCTGAGCAAAAGAAGGCCGAGACTACTATTGCTGTAAGGTGCACAGAGTAAGAAAGACTCAACACTAGGGGAGTTGTTGAAGGTCGAGCACGTAGAGTGTGCACAAAGTCTCTCTGAAGGGATCAGTTGACAAGTTTAGGAGGGACAGTTCCTACAGGATACCTTGCAAGCGTCCAAGGATCAGTTCGAAGGAAGAGGTTTTAGTCTTCTCCAAAAATCCTCAAGAAGGAGGAATCAATGATCAAGGTTTGCGGAGGAAATTGGTGATATCTCGTCAGCTGTCAGATATCGGAGCAGATGCATGTGGGTTAACCTAAGATTGCAGGGGAGGAGTCCAAGAGCCATTGGGAATTCAACTCATCGGGATATCGTAGGTTATGTGGTCATGGAACTTTTGTGAAACGAAATCGCGATTTGCGATTTCTCGAGGAGATCAAGGCCATGGATCCCGGACTGGACACGTGTCTGTAATCCTGAGACGTCGGGGTTCGACATTCGGGATTTTCCCATGCAAAGGAATTGCGACCTTTGAAATCGTGATCACGTGATCCCCAATAGAATGGAGGAAGGAGTGGCGACGAGATAAGGAGAGACCGCACATGTATATCGGAGTTCGGGGTTCGGAGATTCGTGGTGTTAGTAAACCGCGACATCGCGTATGCTGATTTCCCAATAGGAAAATCCATGATAGGAACCGAAAGGTGTCGGCATTTAAGACCCATCGGATTTTGGGGTTTTGGATAGCACGAGGAGCATGCTCACGATTTTCGCGATAATGCGAAACCCGATTTCCCGATAAGACAAAAGGGGAGATCGCAGGGAAGGAGAGTTCTGTGGGTATTGAGAACTTTCGAAAGGAGGTTGAAGGGTAATTTAAATCTTCGGGCCTGAGTGAAGGAAGGTCCTGGGTGATCGCGAACATGCTTGGGAAGTCGACTACATCAGAGTGGTATCAGAGCAAGGAGTTTACTCTTTGTTTTCTGCAACAGGGAGAAAGAAGAATTCACCATGATGCCCAGAAGGGAAAGACAATCACCTAACCTGGAAGACAGGGAGGTGAGAAGAAGGGGCAGGCCGACAGGGAATCCAAAGATGGAAAGACAGATACAAGATCTCAGAGTGAGACTTGAAGAGATGGAAACATCTCATAGACACATAGCTGGTGCAGGGGATCTTAGTGATTCTGACAATGAAGCTGAAGCTGAACCACAGGGAGAAATTATAGCTGAAGATGCAGCCAACGAGCGGTTAATTAAGGCTATCGCTCAGATGAGTTCAAAGATGAAAATCGACATTCCAGCTTATGAAGGAAGCCTGGATGCAGAAGAGTTGTTGGATTGGATCAGGGCTCTTGACACCTACTTTGATTATGAGGATATCGAAGAAGATAAAAAGGTAAGCCATGCTGTTACCAAATTGAAGGGACATGCAGCATTGTGGTGGGATGAGCTACAGGAAGATAGACGTTCCAAAGGAAAACAAAAGATTAAAATATGGGATCGAATGATTGCTAAGATGAAAGCAAAGTTCATCCCAAGAGACTACCAGATAAATCTGTTCAGGAGAATGCAGAACCTAAGGCAGAAACTGATGATGGTGAAGGAATACACCGAAGAGTTTTACAAGCTCAACATCAGATCAGGCCATCGGGAGAGCGATGATGAGAAGGTAGCCAGATACCTGAATGGTTTGAGATATGACATTCAGGATGAATTAAGCATGGAAACCATCCGAACGGTTGAGGATGCTTACTATATGGCTCTAAAAGCTGAGGAGAAGTTGATCCGTAAGCAAGGTCAGCGAGGGCGAGGCAGAAGTCAGCCCAGAGGAAAGACAGTTGCCCAGGAGAAATATCAGAATCCCAAGGAGGAATGGAAGAAACCTCAGGTTAAGATTGAGAGAGGTGGAACTTCACAGCGAGGACAACAATATGCTGATCCGAGGAGATAGCATACAGAGCAGGGTGGCGGGTATGCTGATGCAAACACTTTTCATCGTACCAGAGGTAGGGGAAGAGGCAGAGGAGGAATCATCACATGTTTTACATGTGGGAAGGATGGACATAAAGCTGTTGATTGTCCAGAAAGGAAAATGGACAAAGGAGAAGCTCACATCGCTGAAGCGCAGAGGCGTGATGTCAAGAATGAAGACACTCAACAAAGAATTAGAAGGAAAAGTATAAGTAAGAGGCTAGGGTGCACCTATTACTCATTCTGGTTTTGGATTAGCATTTGCTATTGCTCTTGAGAATTCAGTTTGGGGGTTTGCTGT